>CM042321.1:3023520-3033520 GCA_023566125.1 Zingel zingel | reverse complement strand
TTTTATTGTTCACTTTTAACTCACTTGGGGTGGAACGGTACACTGAAGTCATGGTCCGGTTCACATCACGGTTCGGTTCGGTACAATGGAGGGAAAAGCATAACAAAAATGCAGAAGGCAATTTTTTTTTTATTGTGCATGTCTCAGGCTGTACCACCTAGTGTCCTCCAGTCTCTCCCCTGAGCTATCTGTCTCAGCCTGTACCACCTAGTGTCCTCCAGTCTCTCCCCTGAGCTATCTGTCTCAGCCTGTACCACCTAGTGTCCTCCAGTCTCTCCCCTGAGCTAGCTGTCTCAGGCTGTACCACCTAGTGTCCTCCAGTCTCTCCCCTGAGCTATCTGTCTCAGCCTGTACCACCTAGTGTCCTCCAGTCTCTCCCCTGAGCTAGCTGTCTCAGGCTGTACCACCTAGTGTCCTCCAGTCTCTCCCCTGAGCTAGCTGTCTCAGCCTGTACCACCTAGTGTCCTCCAGTCTCTCCCCTGAGCTATCTGTCTCAGCCTGTACCACCTAGTGTCCTCCAGTCTGTCCCCTGAGCTAGCTGTCTCAGGCTGTACCACCTAGTGTCCTCCAGTCTGTCCCCTGAGCTAGCTGTCTCAGGCTGTACCACCTAGTGTCCTCCAGTCTCTCCCCTGAGCTAGCTGTCTCAGGCTGTACCACCTAGTGTCCTCCAGTCTGTCCCCTGAGCTAGCTGTCTCAGGCTGTACCACCTAGTGTCCTCCAGTCTGTCCCCTGAGCTAGCTGTCTCAGGCTGTACCACCTAGTGTCCTCCAGTCTGTCCCCTGAGCTAGCTGTCTCAGGCTGTACCACCTAGTGTCCTCCAGTCTGTCCCCTGAGCTAGCTGTCTCAGGCTGTACCACCTAGTGTCCTCCAGTCTCTCCCCTGAGCTAGCTGTCTCAGGCTGTACCACCTAGTGTCCTCCAGTCTCTCCCCTGAGCTAGCTGTCTCAGGCTGTACCACCTAGTGTCCTCCAGTCTCTCCCCTGAGCTAGCTGTAACAGCCTGAAGCGTATAAAGTAAGATGTAAACCGTAAACAATAAGTAGGCTACCCCACATCATCTCCAGACTCCATCTGGAACTTGTAAACAAAATAAGACAATCAGCTAGTAGTGTGATATGGGAGACAAGCGCTGCTCTCATATGTGAACGCACAGAGCAGGGGTGTTAAAAGAGCAGCTTCGGTTACACAGAGCAGTTGGCGAATTGTGGCGTTAGCTTCACACGCTAACAGCGGAGCTAGTAGCAAACAGCGAAGCTAAAAGCAGAGCTAAAAGCGGAGCTAAAAGCGGAGCTAACAGCGAAGCAAAAGGGCCTGGAAGCCATTTGTGATCGAGGCGAGAAGGGATCCAGCTACAGTACATCCGTGTTTGGTTGTATATGGAAGGGACTAGTTAGCTTCGTGTGGACTCACTGGACCGGCTCGACATGTAGGCGGAGCATGGGAGCTTCAGAGCTAAAGCGGGGCTACAGATTAGGTGTCCCTAAGAAACGCGTATGTAACAGTAGTTCCACATTACATTAATTCATTTGCATGCAAGTTTTATTTATTTTTATACCGTGTGTTCTACGTGTAAATTCATGTACCGAACCGAGACGCCCGTACCGTTTCAGTTCAATATGAATACATGTACTGTTCCACCCCTACTTTACACCATCTTTGATATCTCTTTTTCCTCACAGCGGCACTCAAACGCTACTCTCCGTTACTGCTCGCTCTCCTTGCGCGACCACACGGGCACTGACGTCACTCACTTAGGCACCCTGCCATTCTCGCTCTAACTTACGCTAAATCTCGTAAGGGGGTTGCAGTTAACCGCCATACCGCGGTGATATGTTGCTTCTTCACCGCGGTAAGAAAAACACTATACCGTCACAGCCCGAATGCCACTGCACTTTGTCAAACACCAGAGATTGTAAACCAATGTCCCACGGTGGGAACGGCTGCTGGTGTGTTGGGCAGAGTGTCCGAGTGAAACTGGCCGACTCTTCTACCTGCTAACGTCTTCTTCTTGTCTTCCTCCTTTGTCTTCAACCCGTCAGCTTCAGGCCCAGAAGCTCCGTCTCGCCAGGAATCAGGGTCCGTACTACGGCGGCTCGCTACCCAACGTTAACCAGATCGGCAGGAACCCTCAGGACTTCCAGGTAACACACAGACAACCACCGTGCTCGTACGTAGTTTTTATTTCTTTCTTCATTATCTGCTCCATGCGGTGGAGACGGCTTTCAGCGGTCATCCTTTTTTTTTTTTGTGCTTGGGGTGGAGATGTGTTAACATTCTGAGTTTTATTTTAATTAGTTTAAAATCGGGGGGAAATCTGCAGTAGTTATTTACTACTACCTGCAACTAAGGCTGTCCTCGACTGAAGACATTCTTAGTCGACTAAAAGCCGTTTTACAGTCGCCGTTCCGACCTGTTGCACGACAATGTGACGTCAGAATGACGTAGATCATTAAAGTATGCGACCAGAGGTCGTGCACCACTCTATTTTTTTTTTTTTTTAAGCGGAAACTGCATTCGGACTGGTACCGGATGCCAGGACTCTCAGAGTGACTGAAAGTCTCTCTTGTTAACTTACTGGGTTAAGATGAGCTCTTTTATGGTGAATGAAAGGCTTGAAGTAGGTCATCGAATCGTTGTGCAGTGCGTGCGTGTTAGAGTGACGGTGATAAGCTTCGGCAGGAGTTCTGACTCTAGAGTCATAGTGAGAGACACCACAGACAAAGTGTCTCCCCTGTGCTTTAAGAGTAACGGGTACAAGCACTCCTTCATCTCCGCAGCCATTTCACTTGTGAACTCGGTCCAGGGGAGGAGGTAGTAACCCCCCCAATTCACTTGGCAAAGTGTGCAGTTTAGTTAGCGATATGGTGTGGTTTGTGTGGTGGACGGTGATGATGATGAGTAGGATAATGATGAAGTCTATGCCGCTGATGTGGACAGTTTGTGTTATGATGGAAGAGATGTTGCTCATGTATTCAACATGCTTGGTCACTTTGCATGTTATTGTGGGTATTTGTTAGAGGCGTCACAATTTTCCAAATCTTCGATTACATTTTAGATTTTTACATTATTTATTTATTTTTATACTAGATTTTTACGCAATATAATATCTGACCTTTGTTTGCAATGTGTCACATTACATTGTCAAATTTAAAACATTTATTAACAACATAATGTAACAATAACATATTCAGTCAACTGGAAACTTAACAATTTATCAATAAAGTGAAAAAGAAAAAAGTTTGCCGACAATGCCAGGGCAGACGCTTGGCAGCCCACAGCGGCTGAGCAAGAGAGCGAAGACTCGGCAGTCCCCTAACGTGTTGCTCTCTCTAATATAACCAATACACTGTAAGCTGCTCTGTTTAGGCTACAAAAGGTTCATGCAGGCTGACATTCAACCGTGCAGTTTTGTTTCTCTGTGTGCGACTAGGTCTGCTACATCTGCAGTTGCCATGCTATCTTTTGATTGGCTCTAGCTAAGTTATAGGAGGTTGACTGACTCGCAGCACTTCAACGTGTGTGTGTGTGTGTGTGTGTGTGTGTGTGTGTGTGTGTGTGTGTGTGTGTGTGTGTGTGTGTGTGTGTGTGTGTGTGTGTGTGTGTGTGTGTGACTTGGCAAGCTGACCAGACGTGACATGGGGGCTTGGCAGTATTGACGATTTCATTTTTTCTTTTTTAATTCGATATTCAAGATTGTGGCTTAATTTCGACATTTTACGCCGCTATGATCGGCAATGCTGCCTCAGGAGGGTGGCTGGCGTCTCCCTTAGAGATCGGGTGAGAAGCTCAGTCGTCCGTGAGGAGCTCGGAGTAGAGCTGCTGCTCCTTCGCGTTGAAAGGAGCCAGTTGAGGTTGTTTGGGCATCAGGTAAGGATGGCCCCTGGGCGCCTCCCTAGGGAGGTGTTCCAGGCACGTCCAGCTGGGAGGAGGCCTCGGGGAAGACCCAGGACTAGGTGGAGGGACGTCCAGCTGGGAGGAGGCCTCGGGGAAGACCCAGGACTAGGTGGAGGGACGTCCAGCTGGGAGGAGGCCTCGGGGAAGACCCAGGACTAGGTGGAGGGACGTCCAGCTGGGAGGAGGCCTCGGGGAAGACCCAGGACTAGGTGGAGGGACGTCCAGCTGGGAGGAGGCCTCGGGGAAGACCCAGGACTAGGTGGAGGGACGTCCAGCTGGGAGGAGGCCTCGGGGAAGACCCAGGACTAGGTGGAGGGACGTCCAGCTGGGAGGAGGCCTCAGGGAAGATCCAGTCATGGAATGACTACACAATAATAACCTCAGTAGACAAACATTTCATTAAAACTTGTGTGTGATGAAATACTATATATGTCAAAATCTAAGCTTTGTCTAGCTGCTTTGTCTAGGAAGTGATTAGTAAACTCAGCTTCATATGTATATTTTTTTAAATCACTCATGGAAATGTACATTAAAAAATTGTTGCAACGAGATGCATCAATAATCGGTTTAGAATCTAATCGTTGGCCTCTGAATCGGAATCGAATCGTGAGGTGCCAACTGATTCCCACCCCTACTAGGTGGAGGGACGTCCAGCTGGCAGGAGGCCTGGGGGAAGACCCAGGATTAGGTGGAGGGATTATATCTCTAACCTGGCCTGGGAACGCCTCAGGATCCCCCAGTCAGAGCTGGTTAATGTGGCTTGGGAAAGGGAAGTTTGGGGTCCCCTGCTGGAGCTGCTGCCTCCAGATAATCGGTTGAAGGTGGATGGCTCTGAATGTTTGCTTTCTCACCAGCACATCAACGCAATTGCAATTGGTAGCGTAGAAATTGCACATCCTGATACATGGAATGCCTCTTTATTACATTTTTTTGCCTAAATGTGTCATGTTTTCAGAAATCTTCGCTAACACACAAGTCTATAAAACGGCCTGGAAGGTGATGATAGAACTGCCCTTTAACATCCTGTACAACAACAAGTTGTCCTGGGAGAACATTTGGCCTGTTACACGCTCCGGCTGTTGCATAAACTGTTTTACAAGCTCTCCAAATTCAGCGTTTGTCCGCCAAGTTGCGTTCGGAGACGAGCTGTAAATCATGTGAGCAGCAGTTGTGTTTTACAACTTTGCTCAAACCACAGAATCGAAATCCTTCGCCAATTTCTGAAGGCATCTGAAACGAATCCAGCTCAATTTAGTATTTTCAAATCAAAGTCAACCACAGTAAATTGTTTTGCAACGGATCAAACCAAGTCTTATAAAATGTCTCAGAAATGGATTTCTTTAGTGGAGTGTAAGCTCTGACATAAGAGTTTTTAACTGTATTTCTCTTCCTCTGTATTGTTTCCTGTGTACATAATATGACAAAAAGGTCTCTCTGTCTCTCTCCCTCTCTCTCAGGGCTCCTTCCCCTCCACTCTGGAGTCCAACCGGTCCACTCGACACCACGGTCTGGTGGAGCGAGTCCAGAGAGACCGCCGTTTCATCACACCGGTCCGACCGTACCGCAACCGACAAGTATCCTTCACTGTCCCGTCTAAACGCACAGACACTCAAGTTATCGGCTGTTTTTCCTTTAGTCGAGAAAAGACTCAAACCAAAGGTTTTCTATAGCTACAGACAGGCAGACAGACAGACAGACGGGCAGAAAGAAGGAAGACAAACCTCGAAAAAAGTGACAAAAACCTTGAAAAAGGCGGAATTGTTTTTTGAAAAAAGCAAAAAAAAACTTTGAGCCGTCCCCCAAAGTACCCCTTGGGGTACATGTACCCCCATTTGAGAAACACTGGCGTAGACCACTGTACATTCAGGTAACAACGGGGAGAGGATACCTCAGTGGTTTTTGGCCTTATATTCTGCTGGGGGGGGGAATAACTGATGATTATACTCGGTTACATTCATGTTTGCAGTGTGAATTATATTTATCACTTACTTTTCTTTATAGTTTCTAGATTTTAGAGTCCAATTTCTTCAGTGTCTTTCTGTTTTATGTCCATATATACGAGGGAGCAAAGCATATATGTAAAGAAGGAAACTCAGCCTCTGTAAAAAAACAAAAAAACAGGTGAAATAAGAGTGGCAGATAATAGCAGACAGACTGAATGATGAATGATTTATGAACTACTGATCTTAACTGAAACCATTCAATGAGTCACTGTCATTTGCAAAAACGAACAGTTGTACACTTTGCATTAAAAGCGAGCAGTGGAAGTTAATATTACTTAGGACATTTATATTTGAGAGGGAGGGAGGAAGGGAGGGAGGGGGAGAGACATGCATAAATATCTCTTCTATTTCACTCTGTCTCTCACTCTGTTTCTCACTCTGATTAGGCTACTAATCATTTGCACAAATGATCAGTTGTAGTCTTTGCCTTAAAAGTAAGCAGAAGATAATGTTACTCAGGAAATTTACCATGAAGATCAATTTTCTACAATGCTAGAATATCCTCTCTCCCTCTCTCCCTCCCTCCCTCCCTCCCTCCCTCTGCTGAGTGAACAGAAAAGGCTCCAGGATTAAGAAATCCTGGCTGTTAGCCTGGTCGGGACCAGGCTAGCTGTTAGCCTGGTCGGGACCAGGCTAGCTGTTAGCCTGGTCGGGACCAGGCTAGCTGTTAGCCTGGTCGGGACCAGGCTAGCTGTTAGCCTGGTCGGGACCAGGCTAGCTGTTAGCCTGGCTGTTAAATCGAGCCAGGATAACTGGGAAATCCCGGCTTAATCCCTCATCTTGGTTTTGTGAAATAGCCCTCCTGGTCTAGACCGATCTGTTGGGGTCCTGAGATTAGAGAAGGACTCTGGTTATTTATTTTTGTTTAACACTAGTTTGAGTCACAGTGAAACCAGCTGTCGCAGTTCTTCACATTGTCTAGAAACCAAAAGTGAAAAAGAAAGTTTTTAATGAACCGGATCATTTCCAGTCCAACTTTATATGTAAAGCACATTTAAAACAACCAGGTTGACCAAAGTGCTGGACATTGACATGATTTAGGGCAGATTATAAACACACGAGTAACAAAACGAACATTTGTAGCAAACTGGAAAATGGAAATGCAGAATACAACTCTCAAGCAGGTTTAAAGGCCAATGAATAAAAGCGTTTTAAGTCGTGATTTAAAAATGTGAAGGCTGGGGGCCAATCTGACATGCAGAGGCAATTCATTCCACAGCCTTGGGGCTAGCGGTGTCACGATGCCAAAAATTCAGAAGTCGGTGCCATTATCCACTAAAATAACACGATTCTCGATGCCGATTTCTATACCACGGGTAAAAAATAAAAGATTTTCCATGTACTTTAACTTGAAACATTAACTTCTTTATTCAAATATTTGAAAAATATCAATGTCATAACAAGACATACAAAGAGCATAGAACAACATAATACAGTGCAATGAATGGTCAGTGCAACAACTAGTGTCCCAAGACATAGTCCAGACTTCCAGACATCTTTTCTAAAGGTACAACAACAGTGTTTCTAACCGTTGCGTGACCAGAGACGTTACAAACACCGGGTAAATATTGGCAGCTTAGAGTCCAAAAGGACGCCGAGTTGGCTAATTTCCTCCTGAACAGGTAGCTAAGCATTAGCTTCAGGCTAATTTATCACGGCTACAAGGGACGGGCATTTTATGTCATTTCAACATTTGTGTACTCACATTTAGAGATGCACCGATTACAACTTTCTAGGCCGATTCCGAATTTCTTTGAGTTAGGCTTGACCATAGAGAGCTTTAAAAACAAACAGAATCTTAAAATGTATAACATTTGTGTTGTTTGTGACCCTTAACCAGTCATCTCCTCAGATGGACAGCTCGCCGTATAACTCCGCCTACCTGTCCCCGCCTCCGGACCCCGGCTGGAGAAGGTACTGTCTGACAACTTCTCCTACTTCCTGTCCTGTCTGTCTCCATAGAGACGTGGCTGTCCGCAGGGATGACTGTTTGTTATTTCCCAAAGCATCTTGTTAAGAGTCTCTCCTGCTCCGTCTAAAAACCTTCCTGAAGCCTTTGTGACGCCTCGGGGGGGTTAGAAGTTCAATAACTTGAAGAGACGGGGGACAGAAGTGTGAAAACATGACGACAAAAACCTAACCGTGTTTTAATGGGTTCTGCAGGTCCTCCAAAACTGGTGGGGGGGGGGGGGCTTAACGACAGACGGAGGGTGAAATCTAGAGGGAGAGGGAGACACAGAGAGAGAGAGGGAGAGAAAGAGAGAGACGGAGAGAGAGAGACAGAGAGGGAGACAGGGAGGGAGACACAGAGAGAGAGAGGGAGAGAGAGAGGGGGAGAGAGACAGGGAGGGAGAGGGAGACAGAGAGAGAGAGAGAGAGAGACAGAGAGGGAGAGGGAGACAGGGAGGGAGAGGGAGACAGAGAGAGAGAGAGAGAGACAGAGAGGGAGAGGGAGACAGGGAGGGAGAGGGAGACAGAGAGAGAGAGAGAGAGAGAGACAGAGAGGGAGAGGGAGACAGGGAGAGAGAGACACAGAGAGAGAGAGGGAGAGAAAGAGAGGGAGAGAGAGACAGGGAGGGAGAGGGAGACACAGAGAGAGACAGAGAGGGAGACAGGGAGGGAGACACAGAGAGAGAGAGGGAGAGAAAGAGGGAGAGAGAGACAGGGAGGGAGAGGGAGACAGGGAGGGAGAGACGGAGAGGGAGACAGGGAGAGAGAGACACAGAGAGAGAGAGACAGGGAGAGGGAGAGAGACCCAGAGAGTGAGAGGGAGAGACAGACAGAGGGAGAGAGTGTTTTTACCAAGGCACAGCCAGTACGGACTCAAAATGCTCGACTCCAGAGAGAGTCAAAATCCACAAATGGGTTTATTCCACAACCAGGTAACAGTGTCCACCTCACAATCCAAGGGCTTGGTCCAAAAAAGGCAGGAAAGACAGACGTACTAAATGGCTTAGACCAGGGGTCTTCAATGTTTCTTTTTAGGCCAAGGACCCCTAACCTGAACGAGAGACGAGCAGGGACCCCCTACTACATATATCGTATAAAATTGAGTGTAGGGCAGCCTAAAGCCTTTATACACATTCCTTTTTATGCTGCCCTACAATACTAAGCTCCTATTTACATATTCATATATCATGTTTTAATGGCAAACATACTTGTGGAAGGCCCATTGAATCCATAAGCCTGCCTGAATTATACGTAACATCTTTAATGTTGTTGAGGTTGTTTTTACAAATAGGCTGATTTATCTTGGCTAATAGTACGTTGGATTCATCTTAACGTATGGGGTTTTTTTAAGACATATTTTAAGTTTGGGGGGAAAAAGTTTTAAAACCATAATTCGGCGGCCCCCTTGTATTGACTCTGAGGACCCCCCTAGGGGTCGCGGACCCCTGTTGATGATCTCTGGCTTAAGCTAAAGGCCCGGACACACCGAGCCCATAATCGGCCGTTGGACAGTCTGGCGAGGTCGGTGACTCGAGTCTGTTCGGTGTGTTCCGTGCTGTCGTCCCTCCGAGGGGCCGTCGGCCTTCATTTTGGCCAATTTGACTTGTATAATCGGAGAGCTAACCCGGAAACAGGGAATGGGATGAGCGTGACTAGTCTCTCAAAATCTGATGAAAAGTTAGTTAGTTAGTTAGTTAGTTAGTTAGTTATGTTTTATTTCTGTGTCATGCCAAACATTTTGGCCAGTCCCACATGGGATTACACGACACCACAAAATTACTTATTTAACAAACATCTTCCTGTCGCATAATATACAAATCATTTGGAGGAATACATGAATACAAATATATACATACACATATATATATATATATATATATATATATATATATATATATATATATATATATATATATATATATACATATATACATACATACATACATACATGCATGCATACATACATACATACATACATGCATGCATACAAACGTATACACACACACACAAGTAGTTTTTTCATTTTTATGGTCATAAAAATATATATTTTTTTCATTTTCTGTTTCATAAAATCACTAGAAAACAGAAATGGAAAATTTTGAATATTTTGAGACCCGATGTCCTTTCCAAGGCGACAGCGCCCAGTGTCCCTGTA
>CM042321.1:2946020-3016020 GCA_023566125.1 Zingel zingel | reverse complement strand
CTGTAGTTGAACTTTTTTCACCACCGTCACAAATTACAATTTATACCGTCCCGAAGTACACGCTGGGGGGTTGGTGCCCGATCACGGAAGGCTTGTATCATGTGGACACGCCGACAATGTTGTTGTCATTACTTAGAACTCCTCATGGGGGCGACAGAAGCTACGCACTACAGCTTTAAGGATGCCCAGCCCTACCTTCTGTTCCCTGACCGTGCCAACATGTGTGTTCCCTGTTTTATATTAGAGCCTGCAATATAAAATAAAATTGCAGTATGGACTGGTGCAATATCCAAATCACAGAGGGGGACGTCTCGGCCTACATATCGTATCGTACAGAGTAAAGAAAACATCTTTGTTTGGTACAGAATAAACACACACACATATATATATATATATATATATATATATATATATATATATATATATATATATATATATATATATATATATATATATATATATATATATATATATATATGTATATGTGTATGTATATATGTGTATGTATATGTATATATGTGTATGTATATGTATATATGTGTATGTATATGTATATATGTGTATGTGTATGTATATGTGTATATGTATGTGTATGTATATGTATGTGTATGTATATGTGTATATGTGTATATATATATGTGTATATGTGTATATATGTATATATATATGTGTATATATGTATATATGTGTATATGTGTATATATGTATATATATGTATATATGTGTATATATATATATATATATATATATGTATATATATGTGTGTGTGTGTGTACACACACACACCTATTGATATATACATACTAACACACTATATAATTAACATCTTTTTAAATTTCAATATTTTTCAATGCAAATGAGACTAATGATACAACAATGATCATACCCTCCAATATCGTGAATCCTATCACAATCGCAATATCAGTCAAAATAATTCTTAGAAAGAAACACGCCAGCCTCTCTCTGTCCTTCGCTCGCTGCCTCCATCTGTCTCCTCTTCGCTTGCCGCTGCCTCCTCCCCCCCTCCCCCCTCTTCCCCCCCTCCTCTCCTCTTTTCGATGTTCTTGCTCGGTGGAGGAAAATAACTTTTTGTTCTTGTCGATCATGAAAAGGAATTGGTCCGGAAACTTCCCCGGGGATAAAAGCCAGTTGTTTCGTCTCCCCACCACTGCACTCAACAGGTGAATCCTCCTCATCCTCCTCTTCTTCCTCTCCCTCTTCCTCTTCCTCCCTTTTACTTCCTGCTTTCCCTTCCTTCTGCCGGGCCATCTTCCAGCTCCCTCCTAACAGAGAGGAAGTGGAATAGAAACACATTAGGGACCTTTTTTCTTTTATACTTTAGACTTTTTATTTCTTGGTTCTTCGGCTGAATTGATTCAGGAGATTGAAGCTTTTTCTGCCTTTTTTTTTTTTTTTTTTTTTTTTTTTCTTCAAACCGTCAATGATTCCATCCTGGTCTGTTTACTCCTTTTTTAACTTTCATCATTCTCAAGATCCTCTCCTTTATCTGCACTAGCTGAGTCATCTGTAAGAGAAGACCAGGACACGCAGAAAGATGTCAGTTATCGGCTGTCCTTGGTTCTTCTGTTAATGCTTCAACATTTGAGTTTGGATTACTTTCAAATTTCAAAAAAGTGCGTATAATTAGCTTTCAGTGTGAATCGGCTTAAACTAAGGGCTCCTGCACACAGGCTGCGTGGCGTGAGCGTGGCGTTTTCTGTTGCGTGTCAGCTGCGTGGCGTTTTCTACGTCTTTACACACCAGAAACGTGTCTGACACGGCGCTGCTGCTGCTATACACATGGATGTTTCCCATAAACATAAATACATACTGATCCGATTACAGCAAAGACAACGTCTGCAGTATTGACGGCAAAATAGGCTCCAGAATATTTCCTTCTGTATTGACAGGTGTAATATTTGAAAATCAATAATTATTTATTTTTTTAAATTACATTTATATCAAAACCTCGAGACTTTCAAACATCAACATGTCATTTATTAATATGTATTTGTGTCAAAATGACATATAAACATCTTTTCCTATTCTATTTTGGCTGGAAACGCTTCCAACACGCTTGCGTGTCGCGTGAAAAATAGGCGTCTTCTATTTCTAGCATGCACGCCTTTTCGGCGTTTGAGACGTGCGCAAACTCTAACCTGTTACCATGGAAGCCCAAATAAAAACGGACACGCCACGCAGCTGACACGCTCACGCCATGCAGCCAATGTGCGGGAGGCCTTAAGTGCAAGTATTTGGCGGGTGTGGACTTATGGGTCCTTCTTCAAGAAAACGTTACACTTTTTCAATAAAAAAAATGCAGTTTTACGTGGGTTTTGTCCATAAATATTAGCATATATATGTCTAAAACATTGGAAAAGCTACAGCAGACAATGAATAAATACATAACACTCAAAAAGCTTCAAGAGAAGACTTGCTAAAGAAGTCCGCTGGGCCGACTACGATCTTTAGATCTGAGGAAAGTATTTTAGTTTCATTCATCCGGCTCAGCGGTGGGCTGCTCGTAGGCCTTTAACGCTGTTGGAGAACTCAGCAGTCCCATCTGTCTTTCTGAAGGAATCTGAAAGTGTGTGTGTGTGTGTGTGTGTGTGTGTGTGTGTGTGTGTGTGTGTGTGTGTGTGTGTGTGTGTGTGTGTGTGTGTGTGTGTGTGTGTGTGTGTGTGTGTGTGTGTGTGTGTGTGTGTGTGTGTGTGTGTGTGTGTGTGTGTGTGTGTGTGTGTGTGTGTGTGTGTGTGTGTGTGTGTGTGTGTGTGTGTGTGTGTGTGTGTGTGTGTGTGTGTGTGTGTGTGTGTGTGTGTGTGTGTGTGTGTGGCTCCGGTTGGTGTTTCCAGCTGTGGAGGTTTGGTTCACAACGTGTTGGAGAATAAAGACTCACCTGACCTTTTAACTTCTTCAACAGCTCTTTAGTTTACTCGCTCTCTCTTTCTCTCTCTGTGTCTCTCGCTCTCTCTCTCGCTCTCTCTTTCTCTCTCGCTCTCTCTTTCTCTCTCTCTCTCTCTCTCTCTGTGTCTCTCGCTTTCTCTCTGTCTGTCGCGCTCTCTCTCTCTCTCTCTCTCTCTCTCTCTCTCTCTCTCATATATCCCTGAACACCGAGTGTCTCTCGCCCCTCAGGACGAACTCCGACTCGGCCCTCCACACCAGCGTGATGAACCCTCCCACGGGAGACCCCTTCACCACGGGAGGACCCACCCTCACCCCCCAGAGCACCAGACGCAGCGGTGAGACAGCAACAACACAGTCAACAACACAATCAACATGTTGCTCACATTTCCACGTCCAGAGAATTCAACTTCTGTAGTTTTTATGTGAATAGCTAGAGAACGGTTAATCCTTTTCATATCGAAATAGTGATTTACATTATATATCCCTCTTTATCATTATATGTACTGATCTTTTATAAGATAAATGCTGGAATAATGTTACATATCGCTTGGAAAGCTGGTGATATCATTCATATCTCTGTTGCTCACATAAAGACATAGAGCATCTTTGATGGCATCTCATGTTATAATGCTCCATGGCGTTTATCTGTTACACAGACAATGTTGAACTTTAGCTAAACTTTGAGAAAGTAATAATCACAAATCGAATCGTAATCGCAATATCTGGCAGAAATCAGCCCTACTAGAGAGACGTTTAAGGTTGCAAGGCTACAAGCAACAATTCAACGATACTGCCCTGTCCACCGGTACAATGTGTTAGCTCAATATCTGCCAGCGTCTGAGTCTTTCAAATTCCATTGATAAAAATTGTCGAAAAAAGAGACAAAAACGTTGAAAGAAGCGTCAAGAACCCTTGGGACACGTTCAGTGTAGCCAAACACGCCTCGCGTAAAAAATATAAAATAGACTGTTTCTATTTTTACGCTTGTAGAGCGGCTCTTCGCAGAGCAGACATTACTATTACTATTAATTCTTGCCATTCTCCGTAGATAAAACGTATGTAGGTCATTTAAATGGGAAGTTAACCAGCACTGTGCATTACATTGCCGTTAAACTCAGATTACGTACTTTTTAACTGCACAAAATGTACGTTTCGTAGTCATTACTTTTAAAATAAGAGGAGAATAAGCATGAGTATGTCAAATCTATGGCGGGCCAAAACAAAGAGAGCACGGGACTACTTTTTGAGGGAGATGAACTCAGAGTATACATTTAATAAGCATGCAATACGACTAAGAAAAAGCATAATTATTAAAGTGTTTGAATTGTTTTATTATGTTGGCATGCAAGAAGTAGAATAAACTGGATAATCACCTCAAGGCAGGGCAATGAACAGTTTGGTATGCGGCCACATATCAAACTGTTCATTGCCCTGCTCTGCCCTGCCCTGTTCATTGCCCTGCCCTGTTCATTGCCCTGCCCTGTTCATTGCCCTGCCCTGCCCTGTTCATTGCCCTGCCCTGCCCTGTTCATTGCCCTGCCCTGCCCTGTTCATTGCCCTGCCCTGCCCTGTTCATTGCCCTGCCCTGCCCTGCCATTTTTTACATGATTGACATTTTTTTAACGTTTTTTTTGTACAGGTTTTTTTCCTCTATGCTTTTGTTGATTTTTTTTTTTTTTTTTTTTTTTTTTTTTTATGTATTTGTTGCCTTTTTTCACTTTATTTATTTTTTTTTGTTTACATTTTTGTTGCCTTTTTCTGACATTTGTTGCGTTTTTGAGGGCTTTTTTGGGGCTTTTTTTTCCTCAATCTTTTTGTCGCTTTTTGGGCGTTTTTGTCACATTTTTCCAAGTGTTTTTTTTTTTTTTTTTTTTTTTTTTTTTGGACATTTAAAAAAAAAAAAAACATTTAACCACTGGACAAACTGACAGCACGTACACAGAAGAGAAGTACCGATCCCTGTGCCAGTTTACATCTTGCAAGCTTAGTTTTTGAACAAAACCGATCGTATTTAGGCGATAATGTTCCTCCAAACTCAAAAACTTTTTATACTATACTATTATATACTTTTTATAACTTTTAAAAGAACTAATTATATCTTTAACCCTCCTGTTGTCCTCGGGTCAAATCTGACCCATTTTCAAAAAGTTTCTATATCAGAAATTTGGGTTTTCTTTCAACCAAATTATTTTTTTTTAAATAACGTGGATGGTTCCATGCAAAGATTACTCTTCACAAGTAACATAAATGATCAGATCAATTCTTTCTTTGAATTTGGGTGTTTTATTTCATTTTATAGCATTTAAAGTGCCCATATTATGAAATTTTGGGGTGTTATTTTGTGTCTCTGGAGCTTCCACACGCATACAAACTTTGAAAAAAACCCATCCATGCTGTTTAGAGTGAGATCCGGTTTCTGAATGTGTCCTGCCTTCAGTCTCCGGGTGAGCTGGTCAACATCTGCACGGCTTTCTACATCACTAGCTGAGACGAGGGGGCTAGGGGGCTAACCGTTAGCATGCTAGCTCGTTCTCAATGGCAAAACACTGCTACAACACACACAAATTCACCCTAATCTACAAAACAAATTGTATAGAACTACTTCCATGTCCCTGTTCTGCAGGAATTCCACGCAAAGTTGGAAGTGCACCCTCGTTTAGAAGAAGTCTCGGCTAATCCTGCCTTGTACTACTGAAGTTGGAGAAACAGCTAGCTGATGTAGTCCTTACCTAGCTACTGAGCATGTGGTCTTACCTAGCTACTGAGCATGTGATCTTACCTAGCTACTGAGCATGTGATCTTACCTAGCTACTGAGCAGGTGATCTTACCTAGCTACTGAGCATGTGATCTTACCTAGCTACTGAGCATGTGATCTTACCTAGCTACTGAGCATGTGATCTTACCTAGCTACTGAGCATGTGGTCTTACCTAGCTACTGAGCAGGTGATCTTACCTAGCTACTGAGCATGTGGTCTTACCTAGCTACTGAGCATGTGGTCTTACCTAGCTACTGAGCATGTGGTCTTACCTAGCTACTGAGCATGTGGTCTTACCTAGCTACTGAGCATGTGATCTTACCTAGCTACTGAGCATGTGGTCTTACCTAGCTACTGAGCATGTGATCTTACCTAGCTACTGAGCATGTGGTCTTACCTAGCTACTGAGCATGTGGTCTTACCTAGCTACTGAGCATGTGCGACTGCCAACAAAGATGTTACAGCAGTGAGAGGTCTCACTCTGGAGCTAAAACAGAGACCTGAACACAGGGTGAAAAGAGGAGCTGCAGCGATGTGCAGTACAACAAAAATATGGTGCTTGTTGAAAATTAAACCTATTCTGGTACAATCTCAAAATACAATTATGAACCTGAACAGCATAATATGGCCACTTTAAAAAAAAAAAATCATAAAAGAACGTTGAAAAAAGCGACAAAAATGTCCCAAAAACGAAGCCCAAATTTTGACCCAGAAAAACAAGAAGTTGCTCAGTCGACGGGAAGACATAAAACATGGAGAAACCCCCCCCACACACACACACACACACACACACACACACACACACACACACACACACACACACACACACACACACACACACACACACACACACACACACACACACACACACACAAAAACGTCAGTGAGTGACAAGAAAAATTTGGATAAAGGGTCAAAAGTGTCCAAAAATTAAAATTTTGACCTAGAAAATCAAAAAGTTGCTCTGTCGACAGGAAGATGGGAAGGTGGGGTGGCAGTAGCTCAGTCCGTAGGGGGTTGGGAACCGGAGAGTCGCTGGTTCAAGTCCCCGTACGGATCGAAATACGCAGGTGGACTGGTAGCTGGAGAGGTGCCAGTTCACCTCCTGGGCACTGCCAATGTTCCCTTGAGCAAGGCACCAAACCGCTCAGGGCGCCTGTTCAGCAGTCGCAGCCCACTCACTCTGACATCTCTCCATTAGTGCACGTAAAGGGTGTGTGTGTGTGTGTGTGTGTGTGTGTGTGTGTGTGTGTGTGTGTGTTTCAGGCCTGTGTGTAATAACAACAGAGTTGAGGATCAATAAAGACAAAACGAGGGTTAAAAAAGAAGCCTAAATCAGCAACGGCGAGGCTCGTTTCACATCTCCGATTATATTTAGAAACAGATTTTTGTGGATAGTTTCTGAGAAGTTTCACAGCATTTTCTTAACAGCCACCGCATCTTTCAAGAAATCCGACCAATAACAGCTCAGCTGTTGATCCCGTTCGTGTGTCGGAGGTGATCATCTGATTCATGTGTAGCCGCTCGAAACCACAGTGACAGAAGTGGAAACTGTGATGTCTCAGTCAGACGATAGAAGATAAATGGGATAAGTTGTCAACTATTTTGATAATCGATTAATCCGTTTGAGTCATTTTTTTTTAGATAAAAACAGTCAATCTTGTGTAATGTCAGCTTGTTGACTGTGAATATCTTCTAGTATCTTCTCTCCTCTGACAGTAATCTGAATATCTTCTAGTATCTTCTCTCCTCTGACAGTAATCTGAATATCTTCTAGTCTCTTCTCTCCTCTGACAGTAATCTGAATATCTTCTAGTCTCTTCTCTCCTCTGGGACAGTAATCTGAATATCTTCTAGTCTCTTCTCTCCTCTGGGACAGTAATCTGAATATCTTCTAGTCTCTTCTCTCCTCTGGGACAGTAATCTGAATATCTTCTAGTCTCTTCTCTCCTCTGGGACAGTAATCTGAATATCTTCTAGTCTCTCCTCTGGGACAGTAATCTGAATATCTTCTAGTATCTTCTCTCCTCTGGGACAGTAATCTGAATATCTTCTAGTATCTTCTCTCCTCTGGGACAGTAATCTGAATATCTTCTAGTATCTTCTCTCCTCTGACAGTAATCTGAATATCTTCTAGTATCTTCTCTCCTCTGACAGTAATCTGAATATCTTCTAGTCTCTTCTCTCCTCTGACAGTAATCTGAATATCTTCTAGTCTCTTCTCTCCTCTGGGACAGTAAACTGAATATCTTCTAGTCTCTTCTCTCCTCTGGGACAGTAAACTGAATATCTTCTAGTCTCTCCTCTGTGACAGTAATCTGAATATCTTTGGGTTGTGGACAAAACGAGACATTTGAGGACGACATCTTGGGCTTTTTTGGGAAACACTGATCCACATTTTTCACTATTTTCTGACATTTTAGAGACCAAACAACTGATCTATTAATCCAGAAAATAATCCACAGATTAATCGACAATAAAAAAAATAGTAGTTAGCTGCAGCCCTAGAGGTGATGTGGTGACCTGTTCATTGTTAAACTGACTTTTCTCTATATGTAAGCTGAAGATATTTCCTTCCAACTCAGTAAATATCTTCTGTCTGTCTGTTTGTCTGTCTGTCTCTGCAGGTCAGAGTGATGGAGAGGGCAGAAGAAGTGAGTTACACACACACACACACACACACACACTCTCTCTCACACACTCTCTCTCACACACACACACACACACTCACTCACTCACTCACACACACTCTCTCTCACTCACTCACTCACACAAACTGCCCTGAGTCCTGTCTCACCAAACCTTTAGATTTTGAACATGAGGTCATTTCCTGTCTTAGTCATTTGTAACTCATTTCATAAGCATTATGAGAGCCTTGCAGGACTCATCATTTTTTCCAGAATTAACGAGCAAACATCATTCTCCCTCTCTGTCTCTCGCTCTCTCGCTCTCTGTCTCTCGCTTTCTCTCACTCTCTCTCTGTCTCTCTCGCTTTCTCTAGCTCACTCCACCACTTTGTTTATCTAACGTTAGCACCTCTCTCTCTCTGTCTTGCTCTCTGTCTCTCTCTCTCTCTCTTTCTGTCAGTCTGTCTGTCTCTCTGTCTCGCTCTCTCTCTCTGTCTCGCTCTCTCTCTCTTTCTGTCTCTCTCTGTCTCTCTCTCGCTCTCTCTGTTCTTTCTCTAGCTCGCTCCACCACTTTCTTTTATCTAACGTTAGCACCGCCCCACATAGCGCTCTAGGATACTGTAGCAGCAGCTGTTGCTATAGCAACAAAAGATGCTCTCGGCTGCTTTTTGGAACTAAAACGCTGCCAGCTTTTCTTTTCTTTTTTTTTCCTTACTACATTAAGCGACCTGGTCAACTTTTTCTTGTCAAAAAATAAGCCGCCAAGTGCAAACATCCAGCCGAACTTTACCAGTGTCCGAGTTAGAGAACAGTCTTAAATTATAATGACCTTCTCTTAAAATGAATACAGACAGGAAGGCCGTTGTTCACAACTCAAAAAAGTATTTCCAAACTTTTTAAATATACAAGATCTGGAAAGGTTAGGATGCTAGAGAACTTGTGATTACTTGCTTTACATATTATTCTAATCGCTCTCTTCTGAAGTATATGAATATGAGGATGAAAGTGATTGAACTGATAATTCACTTCCACCCTTAACGACACATCCATAGTATTTGCATTCATTGTTTTTGTCCCGTCAGTGTTTCCGTACCCTGTTCCCCCCATCGAAGAGAACGTGTTGGACGAGGGGAAGCTGCTCAAACCCTGGGACACCAAGAAGGTAAAGCAGGGTTTCTTTTGCATCCCTCTGAGGTCTGAGGGCATTTTCACACATTCTTCTTAAATTCACCTTTTTAACCCTCGTGTTGTCTTCCCGTCGACCATGCAACTTTTTGTTTTTCTGGGTCAAAATTTTAATTTTTTTTGGTTACACTTTACTTAAAGGTATCTCCATAAGAGTGACATGACACGTCACTCTTATGGAGATACCTTCAAGTAAAGCAGGGGTGTCAAACTCAGTTTCACTAAAATGAGAATCACATGAAGGGCCAGACATGTTTAGTTTATTGTAGTGCTGTCAAACGATTAAAATATTTAATGTCATAGTTAACTCGCAATTAATCGCACATTTTTATCTATTCTAAATGTCCCTTGATTTCTTTTTGTCCCATTATTTGTTCTCATTTTAATGCTCTTATCAACATGGAAAAGTGGATCGGCTTGCTTCGTGCTTTTGTCGCCTTGCTTTGACGAGGGGGGGAAGAATTGGCATCAGCTGTGTGCTTGGCCATCAGCTGTGTGCTTGGCCATCAGCTGTGTGCTTGGCCATCAGCTGTGTGCTTGGCCATCAGCTGTGTGCTTGGCCGTCAGCTGTGTGCTTGGCCGTCAGCTGTGTGCTTGGCCGTCGGCTGCGTGCTTGGCCGTCGGCTGCGTGCTTGGCCGTCGGCTGCGTGCTTGGCCATCAGCCGTGTGCTTGGCCATCAGCCGTGTGCTTGGCCATCAGCCGTGTGCTTGGCCATCAGCCGTGTGCTTGGCCATCAGCTGTGTGCTTGGCCATCAAGTGGTATTTCAGACTGGACGTGCTGCGATGATAGCTCAGTTCACAACGACCAAACACACAGATCACTTTGGTCTTGTCAATGGAACCATTTGGCAACTTTTTAAAAGTAAACTTTCCATTCAGAGTCTTATTGGCATCCATTTCGGCATCTCACGCTCGCCATCCACTCAAAACGTAACGTTAGCCTACTACTCTTTGGCCGGTGTTGCGTTAACACCGTTAATAACGCGTTTAACTGACAGAACTAGTTTATAGACATATTTTTATTTAATAGAAAAAGTCAAACACCTTTGACTGTATTACTGCATGTCTCATATACTCTTCTCACTTACAGCTTGGTCGACATAAAGCCCAAATAAGTAAGAAAGAAATCAAAGAAGAAAGGTCGAAAAAAGTTGGAAAAAGCACCAAAAAAAAGTGACAAACTTCAGAAAAAAAACTAAGTGGGCCAAAATGTATTATGAACCTAAATTGTTTTGAGGGGCGGATCTAAATCTGCCAGGGGCCGGATTTGGCCCGCGGGCCTTGATTTTGACAGTGTTACCCTTTTTTTCAACGTTTTGGACGTCTTTTTCGACACTTTTGATGCTTTTCCACCAATGTTTTTGTCACTTTTTTCAACGTTTTTTTTCTGCACCTTTTGATGGACGTCTTTTTGAAGCTTTTCCCGACATTTTTGTCCCTTTTTTCAACGTTCTTTTATAAAAAAAAATGTTTTCAAATGTTATGAAATTCAATAAAACTTGTGACGAGCGTTGTAGGGAACCATCCACGTTATTTCTTTTGAAAATTTGGTTGAAATAAACCAGAATTTCTGATATAGAAACTTTTTTTGAAAATGGGTCATATTTGACCCGAGGACACCAGCAGGGATGAGGAATCTGCATATAACTGATCCCCGTGTGTGTCATATCAAAATGTTCAGAACAAACTCAGCTTTCTGGACAGTGACGCCCACATTTGCTCTAGAGCAACGTGTGAATCTTTTTTTATCTTTTTATTATCACTTTTTTATAGTAGAAGTGTTGTGCCGGTGCGTCTTTCGTCCTCAGAGGCTTAAACGTTGTGGTTACAACAAACTGAACAGATTTTTGGTTTTCTCCACGGACCTTCTAAATTTGTAAGAAAATCCGAAGTGGAGATTTTTGATTTTGTGGACTTTGAGACTTTGAGGGATTTTTGGTTAATATGTTTTCTTCTACTCTGGGATTTTGAGTGCTTTGATCATTTTTGTGTCTAAATAATCCTGATTGTGATTTATTTCCTTAATCCAGCAGTCTAACTCTGTTCCCACGGATTATGTATTTAAAGAAATTGAAGCAGAAGTCATTTTGTTATGTTATTATATGATTTTTATTTGTATCCCCCTGCAGTTGCCTCTGTTGTTGTCCCGACCCAAGTCCTGTGAAGTCCCTGGCATCAAGTAAGTCTGTCTAAAAACACTGAGCAATGCACACTCTCTTCTTCCAGCACGTCACACACTGCATGACGTTGCATGTCTTTGTAGTGGCCTTTAGGGATCGCGTCGGGATTCTTCTACTTTTAACCCCCTGCTGACAGTAATTAGTTCTGCTTCTTCTGGTTCTTTTGGTGATCCTTGTCTAGGGTTGAGTACCGTTCACATTTTTATCGGTACCGATACCTGAAATTCAGTTCCGGTACCCAACGGTACCTTTTTCGGTACTTATTCATCCTATTTACTTAGAACATTATGGTATTTATTTCGAATATTTTAAACTCTACTAAGTTTTTACTACAACTACCAGAATGCACTGCGCCGCACCGGACTAATAAATGCCAGTGGGTGACATAATGCGAGCACATCGAGCTCGTCCGTATTGACACAGAATAGCGGTCGGCCATTGACAAATCTCTTATAACAGTAAAGGCCGTTACACACCGGGTGGGCGTGACGAATAAGCGCCGCGAAAATGCAAAATAATCAACTGAGAATATTTCGCATTAAAACTATTCACACCGGCAGTGATGTGAATTTGCGACAGTTTTCAGTCAAAGTTTTTGGATATTTGCGCCAGCTCAGTGTCGGAGGGACAGTTGGAGTTCCATCTCAGCCGACGAGAGAGAGCAATCGGAGCAGAGGAGAGTTAACGTTAAGCGGTGAAGATACTGCACCTGTTGGGTCCTATCTCTAGTCTCTTTGCTAGTTTAAGACCGACACAATTGTCAGTTTCCCGTCCAGCGCCCACATCGTTTACATAGCAAATGCACCTGCACCCATCTGTGCGCCCATGGGCATGCTGGTCTTACAGGGAGGTGTGTTCAGGTGCATTCTGGGCATGCTGGTCTTACAGGGAGGTGTGTTCAGGTGTATTCTGGGCGTGCTGGTCTTACAGGGAGGTGTGTTCAGGTGTATTCTGGGCGTGCTGGTCTTACAGGGAGGTGTGTTCAGGTGTATTCTGGGCGTGCTGGTCTTACGGGGAGGTGTGTTCAGGTGCATTCTGGGCGTGCTGGTCTTACAGGGAGGTGTGTTCAGGTGTATTCTGGGCGTGCTGGTCTTACAGGGAGGTGTGTTCAGGTGCATTCTGGGCGTGCTGGTCTTACAGGGAGGTGTGTTCAGGTGCATTCTGGGCGTGCTGGTCTTACAGGGAGGTGTGTTCAGGTGCATTCTGGGCGTGCTGGTCTTACGGGGAGGTGTGTTCAGGTGCATTCTGGGCGTGCTGGTCTTACAGGGAGGTGTGTTCAGGTGTATTCTGGGCGTGCTGGTCTTACAGGGAGGTGTGTTCAGGTGCATACTGGGTGTATGTTACGCCCAAAACACACCTCTGATTAATGAAGACACTAAGTACAACCCTTTAGAACCATGCGCCCGGCACATGGACCCTTTATCCCGCCGTCAAACTAGCAAAAGTGGATTTGGACACGCCCTAAACGTAGCTGCGCCAGGCGCTTCACGCTTAGATAGTTAAAATATGGCCCAGAGTCTGCAGTTTGAGCACAAATGCATGCTGCAGCTCCTCAAAACCACCGGAGGTGTATCCTGTCTTGTTTCCCGACGGCTGAGTGGAGTGACGGGGATTAACGTCAAGCCCCGTCTCCCCCCAGAAGCAGGGAAAGCTAACACTAGCTCCTGTAATCTATTGAAAGAGTTTCCTTTTATCGAAATACTCAGTGAATTTAATTCCATCTGGGAAACAGTGTTGAATATGTCCAGGGCTTTTATTGTGAAAGGGAAGAACGGAAAGAAAGTCTCTGGTTTGTGATAGTTGAGTGGAGTAATGAAGTTTGCCGTCCGTACAGTCTGAGGTTGGGACAGCAGCCTCCATGTTGTTGTATTATTGTATTGTTTCTCAGGATGTTTTAATGCCCAGGAAGTTCTCAACCCCTCTCTGTTTCCTCCCAGTATCTTTACGTCTCCGGAGCAGCCGTCCACGCCTTCTCACGGCATCCCGTCGGCGCTCAACACCGGCGGCTCGCTGCCCGACCTGTCCAGCCTCCACTTCCCCTCCCCGCTGCCCACTCCGCTGGACCAGGACGAGCCGGGCTATCCAGGATCTTCCTCTCTGAGCGGGGGGAGCAGCACGGGGAACCTGGCCTCCACGCTCACTCAGCTGGGCATCAACGCTGCCAACGCCCAGGGAGGCAACGGCAGCTTCCACCACCACACGCCAGGTACGGACACACTACAGCAGTGGGTGTTTGTGTGTTGACTGATTGATGAATGAAGTCCGGGCACACGCTAACGCCAGGAAGACGCCGCACGCTGAAGCGTTTGAATAGCCATGAAGCATAGATGCGTGCCTGATCGGTTGCCTCGTTGTTCATACCAGACGGGCAGTTCTCCGCGTGCGTGCGTGCGTCCGTGCATGCGTGCGTGCGTGTGTGTCTTGGTTTTAGGATTAGGGTTAGAATTAGGTTAGGGTTAGGGTGAGGGTAAGGGTTAAGGTTAGGCATTTAGTTGTGATGGTTAAGGTTAGGCATTTAGTTGTGATGGTTAGGGTAAGGGGCTAGGGAGTGCATTATGTCAATGAATGGTCCCCACAAAGATAGTGAAACAAATGTGTGTGTGTGTGTGTGTGTGTCTGTCTGATCGCATGTCTCGCTGAGAAACACAGCCAAAGTCACCATTAATCTGGGTGTTTTATTTTGAAATGTTGTTTATTTTGTATAGTATCTAGCTGCACTGTGGCCCTCCTGTATGTGATTACCTGCCTGGCTTTCTTAAATAATTCAATCTTGTTGTTTTAAATGTCAGTGGACTGACTTCGTTTAGCTTAGCTTTCTGTTTCCATCTTCACTCGTACGTTACAACTCCGTTATCACGCTCATTCTCAGGTTCATCCTTGTATTTTAGGTTTCTACTAGAACATGTTTAAATGCTTTTAATCTTCAGAAAACATTCTTTTTCTCGCACGGTCTGTCTGAAATATACTCGTTGTCACCCTGACAGCTCATTTCTGAATACAGGCTGTGTGCATTTCTCTGTGGATTGATCGTTTTGAAACTTTTGCAGTATTTATTTAGCAGCTCCGACCTGCTTTATAATAATAATAATAAAAAAAACGTTTCTAGCTGCACTTTCTTCTGTAACCAAAGAGTCATGGTTCAGTTCCTCTAGCAACACTTTTGTGGATTCTGCTGAAGTGTCCTCGAGCGAGACACGGAGCTCAGTTGTTGTAAATCTAAGTCTGGATCAAAGTGTCAGCGAAGTGACGAATGTGAAGGTTAGCAGAGGAAGTATGTGGGTGAGAGAGTGGATGAGATGAAACGGAGGGGGGATGTACACCACGGCGAGGCTCTAAATTTAACCTCAGAGAGGAAAAAAAATCTGAGTAATTTTTTTTTATTTTTTTTATGGGCGGACATGCAGTCGGAAAATGCAGCCGCGTTTTATCGTTTGTGAGGTGAGTGTGCCGACCGCAGGCAGGAAGCTGCTGTCAGCTCAGCCTCAGGCTGCAGCCCGGCTCTCTCAGCTCCAGCCTGGATCATCGTGTTGTCTTTATGTCGCTGGACAGACCACGTGTCCCCTGGATGCCTCAGGGAGAAGCTGAAAAAGCTCAAACTTTTAGTTTGAATGTGTAAGACAATAATGATGATAATCTTGATTTTGTAGAGCACTTTTCAAACTCCACGTTACAGAAGTGCTTCACAGAACAATAGAACAGCAGTCATAAACACATTAGTCTTTTTAAAACAAAACGTAAAGAACTACTTAGGCCTGTAGACTGTGTGTGTGTGTGTGTGTGTGTGTGTGTGTGTGTGTGTGTGTGTGTGTGTGTGTGTGTGTGTGTGAGAATGTCTGTCTGACTGTGTGTGAGAATGTCTGTGTATCTATCTCTGTCTGTCTGTCTGTGTATCTATCTCTGTCTGTCTGTGTATTTATCTCTGTCTGTCTGTGTATTTATCTCTGTCTGTGTATCTCTGTCTGTCTGTGTATCTCTGTCTGACTGTGTATCTATCTCTGTCTGTCTGTGTATCTCTGTCTGTCTGTCTGTGTATCTATCTCTGTCTGTCTGTCTGTCTGTGTATCTATCTCTGTCTGACTGTGTATCTATCTCTGTCTGACTGTGTATCTATCTCTGTCTGACTGTGTATCTATCTCTGTCTGACTGTGTATCTATCTCTGTCTGACTGTGTATCTATCTCTGTCTGTCTGTGTATCTCTGTCTGTCTGTCTGTGTATCTATCTCTGTCTGACTGTGTATCTATCTCTGTCTGACTGTGTATCTATCTCTGTCTGACTGTGTATCTATCTCTGTCTGACTGTGTATCTATCTCTGTCTGTCTGTGTATCTCTGTCTGTCTGTCTGTGTATCTATCTCTGTCTGTCTGTCTGTGTATCTATCTCTGTCTGTCTGTGTATCTATCTCTGTCTGACTGTGTATCTATCTCTGTCTGACTGTGTATCTATCTCTGTCTGACTGTGTATCTATCTCTGTCTGTCTGTGTATCTCTGTCTGTCTGTCTGTGTATCTATCTATGTCTGACTGTGTATCTATCTATGTCTGTCTCTGGACTGAAAAAGGTGGTACATGATCTTGTAGTAAATATTTTCGGTGCATCATAAAGCGTGCTCGTTATGATACCAGCAGACCAGCTAATCCAGCACAAATTACTGCATAAAAAGTCACCAAAATGAAGTATTTGAACCACATAATGAAATACAAAATGAGGGGAAAACTGCAAAAAGGTCCACTAGGCTGGCTACGGACAATTTTAAAAGAATAAAACACAGTTTAAAGGAGGTTCAAGCTCAGATTGAATCCGTAAAGGCTCTCCGATAAACGTTGTTTACAATGTTTTAAGAAAGGACTTGAAGGAGATAACAGCTGGCCTCATTTCCCCGGGGAGATGGTTCCAGGGCCTTGAGAATCTCTGCAACACGGTGGCCTCACAGCAAGAAGGTCTAGGGGGGCCTTTCTCTGTGGAGTTTGCATGTTGCATGTGGGATTTCTCCGGTTTCCCCACCACCCTCTCTCTACCAAGCTGATGTGTGGTGAGCGTCTGGCGTCGTAAGGCTTATCTATTATTATTATTATTATTATTATTATTATTATTATTATTATTATTATTATTATTATTATTATTAAAGTACGTACCGGCGTGTACGGTACCAGAAGGTCAGAGATGTATGAGGCCGTGAAGAGCCTTAAAAAGTGATCAGTAAAATCTTAGAATCTATTCTAAAACATACTGGGAGCCAGTGTAAAGAGGCTACATTCACATCGCTACGTTTTGGTTTAAAAAGGAATATCTTCTGCTACGTTCCCCCCTCTCATTCCCCCTGCTCTGGCGTTTCCCCCCTCTCATTCCCCCTGCTCTGGCGTTTCCCCCCTCTCATTCTCCCTGCTCTGGCGTTTCCCCCCTCTCATTCCCCCTGCTCTGGCGTTTCCCCCTCTCATTCCCCCTACTCTGGCGTTTCCCCCCTCTCATTCCCTCTGCTCTGGCGTTTCCCCCTCTCATTCCCCCTACTCTGGCGTTTCCCCCCTCTCATTCCCTCTGCCCTGGCGTTTCCCCCCTCTCATTCTCCCTGCTCTGGCGTTTCCCCCCTCTCATTCCCCCTGCTCTGGCGTTTCCCCCTCTCATTCCCCCTGCTCTGGCGTTTCCCCCCTCTCATTCCCCCTGCTCTGGCGTTTCCCCCTCTCATTCCCCCTACTCTGGCGTTTCCCCCCTCTCATTCCCTCTGCCCTGGCGTTTCCCCCCTCTCATTCCCCCTACTCTGGCGTTTCCCCCTCTCATTCCCCCTACTCTGGCGTTTCCCCCTCTCATTCCCCCTACTCTGGCGTTTCAGAGCCCCTAAACCGGAGACATTTGGAAACTCTTCTGACCCGTCTGTCAGATCAAGATCAAGTTTTGGGTTTCAAGCTGTGACCGTTTCTTGTATTCTCGATCTCTTAATGTTGCTTGATTCATTTTATTTAAACAGGGACAATGCACAAGTTAACATTAACCTTGTATTAGAACAAGGAGAGATGCATTGTACCAGGTTGTAGCACAAGTGCTATTTTCTGCCCGTAGTCCCGTGGCAGGTCAGTCACACAATAAAAATTCCACGCATGTGAAATACAAAACATTAAAATATACAATTTTACCACCATAGTCACACCTAATTTACAATTAAAACTATCATGTGCTCAATTGCTCCCTCTGGGACAGTAATCTGAATATCTTCTAGTATCTTCTCTCCTCTGTGACAGTAATCTGAATATCTTCTAGTATCTTCTCTCCTCTGGGACAGTAATCTGAATATCTTCTAGTGTCTTCTCTCCTCTGGGACAGTAATCTGAATATCTTCTAGTCTCTTCTCTCCTCTGACAGTAATCTGAATATCTTCTAGTGTCTTCTCTCCTCTGGGACAGTAATCTGAATATCTTCTAGTATCTTCTCTCCTCTGTGACAGTAATCTGAATATCTTCTAGTCTCTTCTCTCCTCTGACAGTAATCTGAATATCTTCTAGTATCTTCTCTCCTCTGACAGTAATCTGAATATCTTCTAGTCTCTTCTCTCTGTGACAGTAATCTGAATATCTTCTAGTATCTTCTCTCCTCTGTGACAGTAATCTGAATATCTTCTAGTCTCTTCTCTCCTCTGACAGTAATCTGAATATCTTCTAGTCTCTTCTCTCCTCTGTGACAGTAAACTGAATATCTTTGAGTTGTGGACAGAACAAGACATTTGAGGACGTAATCTTAGGCTTTGGGAAACACTGATCCACATTTTTCACAATGTTTTGACATTTTTATAGCTCAAACAACTAATTGATTAATCGAGAAAATAATCGACAGGTTAATCGACTATGAAAATAATCGTTAGTTGCAGCCCTACTCGAAAAGGTCTGAGGATTTGTACATGTAATAAGGTGTGTGGGGAGAGTGTTCCACTGACTGATTAGATTAGATAGACTTTATTGATCCCAAATTGGGAAATGTCAGTGCTACAGAATATACAATAACTCACAAATATGATATAATACAAGAACCACTATTCAAAAAATAAAGTAAAAAATACAAAGGAAAGAATGTACAAACGTATATATAAGTTGGGAATCAAAATGTACAACTACTACTGTGTTCCTGTTACTGGTCTGTGTCTCTGTGGACGTTGAGAGTACTCTTGTGTTCACATTTTTTGTTTTTTTTGTTTTTCCTCCTCAGGTCTCCTGGCGTCCCTACAGAGCACGCTCAGTAACCCCTCCCTGCAGTCGTCGCTAAGCAACCCCAACATCCAGTCATCGCTCAGCAGCCACTCCTTCAACTCTTTGAGCTCTGCCTCGCTGCACTCGTCGCTCAGCAACCCCTCGCTGTCCCTCAGCCCCTCCCCCTCCCTGCCGTCCTCCCTGAGCAGCCAATCGCTGCATTCCTCCCTCAGTAGCTCCTCCCTCCAGTCGGTGTCCAGCGGTAACCCCGGCTACAGCAGCGGCGCCGCGGCCGGCTCTGGCTCCTGCTCGTCCTCCTACTCGCCGCTGCTCGCCGGGCAGGGCCAGCCGTCGCTCAGCACGTCGCCGAGGAGACGGGCGCAGCTCTCCCCGCTCATCCTGCCCATGGGAGGGGAGACGCGGAGGCATCACTCCAAACAGTTCTCCCCCACCATCTCCCCCACCCTGTCCTCCATCACACAGGTAACACCTTCACAGTAACGCCCACTTACACACCTGAGGGGCTGCTAACATCATGGGGGTCATGGGACGGCAGTAGCTCAGTCAGTAGGGAGTTGGGTTGGGAACCGGAGGTTCAAGTCCCCTGTACGGACCAAAGTATGGTGGTGGACTGGTAGCTGGAGAGGTGCCAGTTCACCTCCTGGGCACTGCCAAGGTGCTCTTGAGCAAGGCACCGAACCCCCAACTGCTCCGGGCGCCTTTCCATGTGCAGCCCCCCCACTCTGACATCTCTCCATTAGTGCATGTAGAGGTACTGAGCATGTGCAGCCCCCCCACTCTGACATCTCTCCATTAGTGCATGTAGAGGTACTGAGCATGTGCAGCCCCCCCCCACTCTGACATCTCTCCATTAGTGCATGTAGAGGTACTGAGCATGTGCAGCCCCCCCACTCTGACATCTCTCCATTAGTGCATGTAGAGGTACTGAGCATGTGCAGCCCCCCCACTCTGACATCTCTCCATTAGTGCATGTAGAGGTACTGAGCATGTGCAGCCCCCCCACTCTGACATCTCTCCATTAGTGCATGTAGAGGTACTGAGCATGTGCAGCCCCCCCCCCCCCCCCCCCACTCTGACATCTCTCCATTAGTGCATGTAGAGGTACTGAGCATGTGCAGCCCCCCCACTCTGACATCTCTCCATTAGTGCATGTAGAGGTACTGAGCATGTGCAGCCCCCCCACTCTGACATCTCTCCATTAGTGCATGTAGAGGTACTGAGCATGTGTGGGTAATTCAGGCCTGTGTGTAATAACAGAGTGAAAACATTGTAATTTGTCCTTTTATGGGATTAATAAAGTATACATTATTATTATTATTATTATTATTATTATTATTATTATTATTATAGTCTCGTATCTCCACAGCGCTGTGGAGGAAGGTCTGGACACACCACACATGCATTCTGGGATAGGAAGAAAACGATGCCCACTATTTATTTTTTTCCTCGGTCAGAATTTTAAAAACAAATTCTGCGTTTTTTTTTTGTTTTTGTTTTTTTTTACGTTTTTTCTAGTTTTTTTTCCCCGACGTTTTTTAATCTTTTTCCATCATTTTTGTCACTTTTTTTTTTTTCAATGTTCTTTTATCAATTCTTTTTCAAATGCTATACAATTCAATAAAACACCCAAATTCAATGAAAGTAGTGAACTGATCATTTATTTTACTTGTAAAGAGCGTCGTATGGAACCATCCACGTTATTTTTTTGGACATTTTTTGGACACAAACCTAAATTTCTGATATAGAAACTTTTATAAAATGGGTCAAATTTGACCCGAGGACAATAGGAGGGTTAAACCAATCACAATCGTCTCGGGCGGCGCTGAGCTCCAGACGCAGTGACAGTGGCTCTGCTAAATAGTCTCAGGAAGGAACTTGTTCTGGTGGAACATTTGCACCCCGCAAAAGAAAACGTACACATAAAATATTAAATGAAGTTACCTGTTGAGACAATACAGTAACGTGAGCTATTTAAATGAGCTGATACATGGTTAATCCTCATTAGCTCTTACCAGTGTATCTCCATGTGTACTTCGTCCACAGCAATCCCACCAATCAGTCCCAAAACCTCCCAGTTAGAGAGGAACCGCCCTCAACATATTCTTTGTAAATCTTAACAACCATTCCCCGAAAGAACCGAGCAGACCTGCCTTGTTGCACCGTCCAAATGTTCTTCCAAACTTGACGTTGTCAGCGTGTAGCTCCCTGGCTCGAAGTTTGTTCTAGTTTCCAGAAGCGACCACACGCAGAGAGCGGTAGGGGAGGGGCAACGCCTGACATCTGTCAGGTTCTATCCTGAAAATGTACTTCCGTTGATCCAGACTAGGAAAACGCTATCAGGGAACATTTTTCTGCACAATGCATACTTGCACAAACAATTCAACGCTATAATAACGTTGCTCCCACAGGGCGTCCCTCTGGACACCAGCAAACTACCTCTGGACCAGAGGCTTCCTCCGTACCCACTCAGCCAGTCGCACCAGCACCAGCCAGGCTCCCACCAGCCTCTCCCCGGCCTGCAGGGCTCCCAGCCCGGACAGCAACCCTCTCACATGAGCCAGCACCACCACCAGCAGCTGCACCGCATACAGCAGCAGCAGATGCAGCAGACGCAGCAGACGCAACAGCAGCAGATGCAACAGATGCAACAACAGCAGATGCAACAACAGCAGCAGTCACAGTCCATGCAGCAACAGCAACAGTCACAGTCCATGCAACAACAGCAGCTTCACCTGCAGAACCTACGCAACTCACACAACCAGCACATGCAGCAGCACTTTGAATCGGTCAGTAACAAAGGATGAAGAGATAAAGAGGAATCAATTGTTAGGCCACATTTACATTGCTATGTTTTAGTTCAACATCAAATATGTTTTGCTATACGTTTACACTTGAAGTTTCTTAGCATCCTCGGCTTCATCTACACTACTACATTTTGGTTTAAAAACCAAATATCTTTTGCTACGTTTTACGCCTCGCGTCCACACTACTGCGGTGTTTCCGAGCCCCTAAAACGGAGACATTTGGAAACACTGCTGCCCCTGTTTTGGTTTGAAAACTCCGGGGTTGTTTTGTAGTCTGGACGGGCACAAACGGAGACCTTTGGAAACGAGGACGCACGTCAGTCAGTCTTATCGGTTAGGGAGGCTTGCATACCTTTCAGTAACCAGTCATGTGATATGCGTTGTCAGATGTGTTAATATGGACGGAGAGTAGATGGCTACTGGAGCTAAAACTCTTTTTGTCTCAAAACGTAGTAGTGTAGACGTAGGCTTAGGACTCCCGCACACTGCCTGCGTGGTGTGAGCGTGTCAGCTGCGTGGCGTGTCCGTTTTTATTTCGGCTCCCATGGTAACAGGTTAGCTTGCACACTGCCTGCGTGACACGCACATCTCAGACGCAACGAAAACGCGTGCATGCTAGAAATACGACCGGCGGCTATTTTTCACACAACATGCAAGCGTGTTGGAAGCATTTCCAGGCAACATAGAATACGAAAAGATGTTTATATGTCATTTTGACACGAATACATTTAATAAATGACATGTTGATATTTGAAAGTCTCGAGGTTTTGACATAAATGCAGATATAAATGTAATTTAAAAAAATAATAATAATAAATAATTATTGATTTTCAAATATTGCACCTGAAATATTCTGTAGTCTATTTTTCCGTCAATACTGCCAACGTTGTCTTTGCTGTAAATCAAATCAGTATATATTTATGTTTATGGGAAACATACATGTGTACAGACAACGCTAGCAGCTGACACGTTTCTGGTGTGCAAAGACGTAGAAAATGCCACACAGCCGCCACGCAACAGAAACGCCACGCTCACGCCACGCAGCCAGTGTGCAGGAGCCCTTACACTCAGCTTTTGCAGTTGAGCGTACAAAGTGATGACAGTGCGTCTCTCTTCAGCAGCAGCAGAGGTCGATGGGGCAGCAGGCGAACTCCCAGCAGATAAAGAACGAGCGGCTGATGGATCAGTGTGTCCAGAGCTCCTCTCAACATCACGCCAAACAGGAAGCGGAGCAGCAGACGGAGCAGCACCGAGCCGGCGGCGGCCTCCCTCAGCTCCAACAGATCAGCCACAACCTCGCCACAGACCTCTACAACGTAAGTGACCGCGCCTCCGCCGGAGACATTCACAGCAGGTCTGAAAACATCTCTGCTCTACTGGCACACACAAAAAAGTGAAATCTCAAGCCCAGCGTGTGCTTCTTAACTAGGGTTGGGCATCGTTTGGATTTTAACAATTCTTATTCTTCCTTTCGATTCCGGTTCTCATCGATTCTTGATTCCGATTCTTTGAGGGTGGAGTTGAAACGGGTCACATGCTTATTTCACAAATAAGAGGAAAGTTTGATTTTGATTCAGTGGTGGGTTGCAGTTTTACCGGGCTTTTTCAACATAAAATAAAGCCAGACTAGAGCGCTGCTTACTGTGCTCCAAGGCTGCAACACAACAAGCGCCTGGCCGCTAAGGAAACCATAACTTGCGCATGTTAAATTGGGAACCCATGATCAGATTTTAAACCAAATCCCCCAAACGATTCCAATAAAGAAACTATTCCACTGGAATCGTTATTTTGAAACGATTCTAAGTAGGAATCGGTTCTCGATGCCCGACCCTATTCTTAACACTGTATGTTAAAGCCCTAATATTAATATGAAAGGGCGCCTGGTTGGCTCGGGTTCAGCTCCGACCTGCAGCCCTTTGCTGCGTGTCGTTCCCTCTCTCTCTCCACTTTTGGGTCTGGGCTGTCCTATACGGATGGAGGCCTAGAATACCAAACAAATAATCTTGCGATAGCAGGCACGAGAGCAACGTAGTGGTGCATCTGCTCCGACGAGATCCGCTCTACAAGCGTAAAAATGGGACAGTCTTCCATTTATATTTTTTTATGCGAGGTGTGTGCAGCCATTTTCACACGGAAATGGATCATAAAGTGTTAATATTTCTTTTAAATTAAACCACCGATATACAGGAAACGTTAATGACTGAATGAGCGTATTGGTTTCATTTTGAGAGTTTCTAGTTCTTGTTTCCCTCCCCTGCGTCCTCTGATAACAGCTGACAGTAGATTGATGTTTTCACAGCGCTGTGCAGGCTCCAAAAACCTGAAGAAACAACAACAATCCCAAAGCAAAAGCTCTCCGTCTCGCCTGGGACTCCCACAATCCTACACTGTGTGGCACAGCAGGTGGAGACGGTTAAAAGATACATTCAGCTCCTGTAGATAGGGAAGTTAATAATAAACAGTTTCATGTTAAAGGGGAACTATGCCGTTTTTTTAGCTTAATTTACCTTAACTGAACAGCTTCAGAGTCATTAGAATGGTTATATGACTTTTTTTGAGTTGAATGGTGGTCGTCTCGCTCCCCCTAGCGCCTGTTAGCTGAAAAACCACCCTCGCAACTTTGGGCCGGCGAGTCCCTCAGCGTCAGGAAGTATGGCGTGATATCAGGTCTCGCCATGTAACGAACTGCTTCACAGCACTGCACACATACGCCCATCCAGGAACCGGCTAACAAGGTAGCGATGGAGGTTTTCACACTATCGTCATGGCTGAGCCGGCTAAAAAGAAGCAGAAAGCTAGGAAAGCATTGTCGGAGGAACAGAGAAAGAGGAAACGGCAGACTGACCGAGAGAGGAGTCAGACACGAGTAAACATAGGAGCTGCCACATATCTATTCTGAAGCTGTAGGGGGGGCTCTATAGAGAGACCTGCCAGCAAAAAGGCAGAAAACAGCCAAGAAATGGACAAAACTGCACAGCGCCTCTTTAACCGAATATAAGTTAAGTAAGTAAGTGATTCTGCACAAAGATTGTTGATATTTGAGCTCAACTGCCAAACAAATACAACCCCCCACCTTCAGAAGCTCCGCCCCCCCAGATTCACGGTCAGATAACTTCTGGCCGGCACATTCGCATGCTGAGAGGGTTAACTTTTTCTGCTCCAGACACTTTGTTTCTCTGCCTCCAGAGAAATAACCGCAATGCTACCAAGCCACGGCCGAGCGGCGTGCGTCGCCGCCACGTGTAGTTACATTTTTCGAGAGGTGGCGTCAGGCTAGGGCGTAGGGTCGGTGGCTCCACGTACCTACGAACGTAGCCACGGCGTCGATTTAACGCAGAAGCATGGATCACGCTTTAGTTACTAGTTACTTTAGTTACTCCACTACATTAATCTGTTACAGCTTTAGTTACTAGTTACTTTAGTTACTCCACTACATTCATCTGTTACAGCTTTAGTTACTAGTTACTTTAGTTACTCCACTACATTAATCTGTTCCAGCTTTAGTTACTAGTTACTTTAGTTACTCCACTACATTCATCTGTTACAGCTTTAGTTACTAGTTACTTTAGTTACTCCACTACATTAATCTGTTACAGCTTTAGTTACTAGTTACTTTAGTTACTCCGCTACATTAATCTGTTACAGCTTTAGTTACTAGTTACTTTAGTTACTCCACTACATTCATCTGTTCCAGCTTTAGTTACTAGTTACTTTAGTTACTCCACTACATTCATCTGTTCCAGCTTTAGTTACTAGTTACTTCAGTTACTCCGCTACATTAATCTGTTACAGCTTTAGTTACTAGTTACTTTAGTTACTCCACTACATTCATCTGTTACAGCTTTAGTTACTAGTTACTTTAGTTACTCCACTACATTCATCTGTTACAGCTTTAGTTACTAGTTACTTTAGTTACTAGTTACTTTACACGTTAAGATTACTGCTCACAGAACACATGTAGTTCATAACATCTGATGTTTGATTATAAAGTCAACTAGCCGACAATATAACGGCTACAAGTCCAGCTGAGATGATCAGACGTTACACACACAGTTTGGAAAGACAAAATGAAAGAGAGAGAAAGAAGAGAAAGGAGAGAAAAGACAGAACGAAGACAGGAAGGAGAGAGGACAGAAAGAAAGGGAGAAGAGAGAAAAGACAGAAAGGACAGAAAGAAAAAGAAGGAAAGTAGATTGACACAGCTGGTTGGATCCTTTACTCTTTCTACAATGGGAGGATTCTTCTTTACTTTTAACTACATTTTCCTGATGATACTTAACAGACTTTTGCTTAAGTAACATTTTCACTGCAGGACTTTTTTGTAGCGGAGTATTTTTACAGTGTGGTGTTAGTACTTTAACTGAAGTAAAGGGTCTGAATACTTGTTTCCACGGCTGGGTTTCAGTGTAACTAAGACTTTATCTGTCCTGTTTTCCAGGATGCCTTGTTCAACTCTCTGCTGGACGACCCCTACCTGAGTCTCCAGCTCACGGGCAAATCCAACCAGCAGGTAACCGAGCGCACGATGTCATCATAAACTGAGAATAAACACCAGCTGAAGGGAGCGTGATGATGTCATCCGCTGTGTCTGATCTAGACACTGTAAACGCAGTAGGTTGTGTCCCGCACTGCCAGACCCTCCTACACAGCGCTGCGGAGGAGGGTCTGGCTAGTCCACACAGCATTCTGGGATGAGGGAAAAACGTGTGTGTGTGTGTGTGTGTGTGTGTGTGTGTGTGTGTGTGTGTGTGTGTGTGTGTGTGTGTGTGTGTGTGTGTGTGTGTGTGTGTGTGTGTGTGTGTGTGTGTGTGTGTGTGTGAATAATCTTATTCTCTTCCTCTGTGTGGATGCTCATGAAACCAGATTTTACACTTTTATGTTTGCTTGCGGAGTTGTGAAGTAGTTTGTTGTTTGTCTTTTATTTCCTGAAAAAGCAGCTGTGTATAATTCATGTGCATACGTTTGAATACTGTCCTCTTGTGCTTCAGTTCAGCGCTGAGCACCAGGGCGACTGTCTGTCTCTGAACCACGGTGGTCTGAGCTGCAGTGGCTCTGATAAGAACCAGTTCCCCTCCGACAGCGGGGGCCACCTGGACCTGCAGGACCCCGGGGACCAGCAGCTCCTCAACCACCAGAACCAGAACTACGGCGGCGGGGACGCACGGCACAACGTGCCCAACATCATCCTCACGGGTGAGTGTGTCACCTAAGCTGCACGATATGACAAAAATATGCACTAGGGCCCTACCCAAGTATCTTTGCTAGTTTAAGACCGACGCAGTTGTCAATTTCCCGTGTGGCCAATGCACCTGCGCCCATAGGCGTGCTGGTCTTACAGGGAGGTGTGTTCAGGTGCATTCTGGGCGTGCTGGTCTTACAGGGAGGTGTGTTCAGGTGCATTCTGGGCGTGCTGGTCTTACAGGGAGGTGTGTTCAGGTGCATTCTGGGCGTGCTGGTCTTACAGGGAGGTGTGTTCAGGTGCATTCTGGGTGTGCTGGTCTTACAGGGAGGTGTGTTCAGGTGCATTCTGGGCGTTCTGGTCTTACAGGGAGGTGTGTTCAGGTGCATTCTGGGCTAACCTGGTCTAAAGTCAGTCGCAAGCTGCGACAAAGTTCACTGACGCAAATTGTCACTATGACAACTGACCACAATTGCCATTTTGTTGTGTACCAATCAAATGACCACGGGAAACAGTTAAATGGCCTTTCTATCCATTTTATTTCTAAGATTTAAATCAACTAGATAGAGAAATTTTAGGATCCAGTAGCTTAGACAACCTTAACACAACAAACACATATACACACATATATCACACATGCATAAGAATAAAAATCACGCACAGAAATGCAATGACCATGATAAGGTAATGTACTATGGTAGACTGTGTGCAAAAGTGAACAGTAAAAAAGTGAACAGTGCAGGGATTGAACAGTGCAGTAGATTATTATTAACTATGACTATGGAATATTAACATAACATATTAACTGACTGAATAAGAACAATATATAACAGGGAATAAGTTATAAGTTGTAGTTGTTATGACCACAGTCCAGATTGTGTAGGAGGGCTGATTATAGCCTATAAGACAGTCAGGTGTACAGCAGACAAAGTGATATAATGGTAGGGGCTTAGAGAGACAGGCTCGTGCTGAAAAGTCTATTTCTCTCCTCCCTCTTTGTGTGGTATTGAAGAGCTGGATGGCCCTGGGGACAAAGGACCTCCTCAACCTGTCCGTTGAGCATGACAGTGACAGAAGTCTGCCACTGAACATGCTCCTCTGTTGGATGAACGTGCTGTGTAGTGGGTGGCGGTCATTGTCCATGATCGCCAGCATCCTACTCATGGTCCGTTTCTCTGCAGTTGCTGTGAGCAACTAATCCATTCATCTTTGCCGCTCCACTCTGAATTCCTTTGAGTATAAGTTTTGAGAAGAAGATCTTATGCTGATTTAAAAAGTCTGACATTGTTCCGTAGTTTTCTTTGTCCTTCCGTGTTTGATTTTCTACAAAGTCTAACCTGTTGGCCCTCGCTCCCTCCTTCCAGGGGACTCCCCGCCGGGTCTGTCTAAAGAGATCGCCAGCGCTCTGTCCCACGTCCCCGGCTTCGAGATGGACCCTTTCTCCCTGGACGACCCGCTCCGCATGGACCCGCTGGCTCTGGACATGCTGGACGGCGACCTGATGCTCGCCGACCCGGCTGTGGAGGACTCTTTCCGATCCGACCGGCTGAAGTGACCACCGCACTCTTTCCTCACCACCCACACGCCTGCCCGCGGAGCTCGGTGGGGATCAGCCAATGAGGCGGAGACTGGAGAGAGAAGAGCTGGATCAGCGCCGCTTCGCCGCACACTCACCACTTCCCCCCCCTCCCCAAGCAGACGTCTGCAGAGCAAGGTCCGGACGTCACCTGGGAAACCTCCGAGAGCTTTTTTTTGTTAAAGCAACACTAAAGAACTATTCCTCTTCGGTCCCCCTACAGGTCGGAAGCCGATTTGTCCGTTACCATTATTCTTATGCCTCAGCCGAACTACCGATCTGCTACCTAATCTGGCAAACTTGCACCAAAATAATGTACCTTAAAATAACGTTTCCAAAATTGTTTCAACTCTTAACAGGGTGAACGGCACTTCAGCATTCGCTTTGCGGCCCTCTATCGGCTATAACCGCACTACAGAGTTTAGATTCTCTGCCCGAGCCCGAGGGTCGGGCCGGGCCCTTAAACAAGCATTTGTGTTTTTTTTTTTAATCATTACTTTATTAGCCTTATTCGGTGGGGAGAAAGCTCTGCCTCTCCAGCTTCTCCGTAGCTCTGGGTGGAGGTCCTGACCTGACCTGAGTGGGAGGTCAACTGGGCTACATCGCGTCTCCTCTGCAGCTCTGTTGTCGGCCAGTGCGTCGGCATGCAGACCGTGGCGAAGGACCGTATTAATTAGGTGATTGAGACCAGAAAGTCTCCTATATGGTTCCAGGGCTTTGATTATGTTGCTGCCTTGATCTGTTCCCCACATTATTCAGCTGAGGGAGCTTATAGGGTCGAGTTTTTTTTTACGTTTCTACATTCGGATCCATTTGCGATCCGTTACATTCTGAATAAACTAACAGCGCAGATAACATGCTCCGTCCTTGTTGCATTATTCATTAAGATAATTCTAAACAGATTTCTGTAGTTCAAACAACTCTGAATTGTAGTTGAGAACGTCAGTTATAACGGCCCACGTATTAAAAAATTGTCGGGTTTAAATCGGACTCGGGCTCATAGTTACAGTTAACGTGTCGGGCCGGGCTCAGGTAGGGTCGGGCTTGATTTTTTTGGGCTCGATCTAAGCTCTACCGCACTATGCAAGATTGCCAGATCGGGTGGCGGATCTGTAGTTCGAATGGGACATGATGAAACATTACGACAGCGGTAATGGACAATTCCGGTTCCAACCTGTAGGGGCACCGAAGAGGAAAAGTTCTTTAGTGTTGCTTTTGTTAAAGGTGCACTATGAGTTCCTGCATGGGAACTTCTGACGTTCCAAGTAAATACCAAACAAAACAGAGCAAGCTCGCCCCTCCCCCCATGTTTCCGTAACTGTCATGACTAACTGACTAACTGTCACTATCCCCCACCCCCTCCCCCAACCATCTTGTCTGCGATTGGCTGGAACGTGGTTTGTTGTATTTTGGTGCACAGCCTGTGCCCCTAGTACCCCTGTGTTGTCTCCCGAGACCGGGCTTTTTCATGGTGTGTTCAGGGGGCAGGCAGCTAGTGGATCAAGGAGAGATGCCTACCATTTGAGACAAAAATAAAATTGCGCTGAAACCATGCAGGAACTCATAGTGCACCTTTAAGTCTCTGTGGTAGGAGATCTCTGTCCGAGATCAAAAGGGGAGTTTTTTATCCGTCAAAGGCACTTAACTCTCTCGCGATGCTTGAAGTCAAGAAGATGCTTCTCTTTTTTTTTTTTTTTTTTTTTTTTTTTTTTTAGGCATTAGCTTGTACGAGTCTTATCTGCATGTTAATGGAAAAAGCACTTGCCTAAAATGTAAAAATCGCAGGACTCAAACCGCTCACGTGACGTCAGCTTTATGCAAAGAAAAAAAAGAAAAAGCCCCACACGTCTGTTAAAACCAGCAACGATTGGAAGATCTTGAAAAGATATTATGCATCCCGATACAAGCGTGGACCCTCGCCACCCCCTCGAGCTCTCTGACTGTTCTGTTCCACCCAGCAGCCATGTTGGACGTCACTCCACAGGCAAGACAGCACGTGGGACCGGTTTGGATTATTTTACACCCAAACTCCCCAGTCCAAAGCCGACACTCTTAGGCCGGCTACACCGCCTGCATGGCGTCAGCGTGTCAGCTGCGTGGCGTGTCCGTTTTTATTTGGACTCCCATGGTAACAGGTTAGAGCTTCCACACTACCTGCGTGACACGCACGACTCAGGCGCCGAAAACGCGTGCATGTTAGAAATAGAACAGACGCCTATTTTTCACGCGACATGCAAGCGTGTTGGAAGCGTTTCCAGGCAAAACAGAATAGGAAAAGATGTTTATATGTCATTTTGACACAAATACAAATTAATAAATGACATGTTGATGTTTGAAAGTCTCGAGGTTTTGATATAAATGTTATTAAACATTTTGATTTTCAAATATTGCACCCGTCAATACAGAAGGAAATATTCTGTAGCCTATTTTTCCGTCAATACTGCCGACGTTGTCTTTGCTGTAATCAAATCAGTCCATATATTATATTTAACATGGTATTTCATTTTATAAATGGGAAACATACTACATGTGTCCAGACGAGGCTAGCAGCAGCAGCGCCACCTTTCTGGTGTGTAAAGACGTAGAAAACGCCACGCAGCTGACACGCAACAGAAACGCCACGCAGCCAATGTGCCCGAGGCCTTAATGTTTGGCTTTCTCTGCTTTATCAGCCACTTTGACAGGAACTCAGCCATCTTTAGAGGTCTATATATTTTTTTAAATGCACCGACCGTCACAGATGTCAACGTAACAGTGCCTGAAAGAAGCTGTGAGCTTCTCCTCAGACCAAAAAATGCTCAAAAGAAATGATAGTTTGTTAAAGGAAAGCAGGTTGAAATGTTAGGGGACGAAGCTCTCTCAGGAGTGCGTGCAGCGCTTAAAGCTCCCCACCCCCCCACCTCCCGAATATGCTGCTTCTTTTCAGGTCACATCATCACAATGTCGCCGCCTGACTGGTGTCCAGTTTAAGCAGCTTTAAGTCCTTAATTTATCCCGTGATCACATAGGGCGCGTTCCCTTTAAACCGCTTCTATCGTCAGGGTTCAACGTGGAAACGAAGGAACAAATCCTGCCCTCCTGCTCTCGCTGAAGCCTCGCCTTTTTATTTACCAAAACGATGTCAAACGCCCCGTCGGGCCAGTAAATATAAGGACCTGCTCGCCCGTTCGCTGATTTAAATGAGCCGTCGGCCAATCAAGAAAGGAGTTGGCGCCTGATGCTTTTGGCATGTTTTTTTTTTTACACTTTTGATGCTTTTAACGTGTGAATATTTTTAAGACTTTTTATTTTTTTTGTGACGTTTTTGCAAAAAAAGAAAAAATTGACGCTTTTTGACTTTTATTTATGGAGTGTTTGTTTTTTAACGCTATTTGGACGTTCTTTTTTTGCGAAATTTTGACTTCTTTTTTTTTTTCCCGATATTTTTTTTGACATATTTTTCCTCTGCGCTTTTTAGGAGGGTTTTTTTTTTATGCTTTTTCACACATTTTTTTGTCCTGATATTTGTTGACGTCTTTTCCTTCTTTTGACGTTATTTTTATAAAAAAAAAATATTTTTTAAAAAATTGACGTTTATCCTCCAGATTTTTTTTATTTCTTGTTTACAGGGTGACAGTAAAAATGGACTTCGGGCAAATCGAATATTCTTTTACTTGTGAAAAAGAAAACCCTTAGCGTTGAACCCTGGTGTGTGAAGGAACTCCGAGTCCACAAATCTGCATCTTTTTCCCACTGAAATGTTCGTAGCGTCCGACCCCCCCCCGACCTTCTCCTCAGGCTTCAGCGTTACTGCTCTTTCACGTCAGGTTCTTAAAGGTTGATGTTGATATTTCATCCATTTTAGTCCCCCCCCCCCCAAAAAAAAGTGCCAAAAGTGTATAACTGGTGCGTACCTGAGGACTATCTAAGGCTGCAACTAAGGATTAGTTTTATTATCTGTTCATCTTTAACCCTCGTGTTGTCCTCTACACAACTTTTGGTTTTTCTCGGTCCAAATTAAAAATAAATAAAACTTTTTCTGCCATTTTTTGACATTTTGGGGGGTTTTTTGTCGTTTTTGTCACTTTTTTCGTTTATTTTTTTTACGCGTTTTTTTTTTCCTCGAGGTTTTTGTCATTTTTCTGCCGCTTTTTTCGTCGTTTTTGTCACTTTCTTTTTTTCCGTTTTTTTCGCGTCTTTTTTTCCCCCTTTTCCCGATGTTCTTGTCATTTTTCGTCTGCGCTTTTTAGACGTTTTTGTTGTTTTTTTCCCGACGTTTTTTAAGCTTTTTACGTCACTTTTTTTCAACTTTCTTTTATCAGTTTTTTTATAAAATTGAATAAAACACCCAAATTCAAATAAAATAGTGAACTGATCATTTATTTAACTTGTAAAGAGCGTCGTACAGAACCATCTACGTTATTTTTTTTTGGGACATTTTTTGGACACAAACCCAAATTTCTGATATAGAAACTTTTAGAAAATGGGTCAAACTTGACCCGAGGACAACAGGAGGGTTAAGTTACTCCATGAACTAAAGAAATACCTTTTTGTCTGTAAGCTTTACACAATAACAACAACTCAAATGCACTTCTATTTTTTTTTTTTTGGTCCTTAACTGTGATTGACAGCTCTTAGCCCCGCCCCTCTCTTAGCCCCGCCCCCTCTTTCTCTCTACCTGCACTCGCTGCACACCTGTGTTTCCTGCCACGCCCAGGGGCCGGAGCATAGCAACATCATTTAAAGTAACAAAAGGTAAAATATTAATTATTATTCTGACTATAAAGACTTTTTTTTAAATGTTTTAATCCAAAGTTGTCTAAGTCTGTATGTATATAATTCCTCTGATATCTTTTTAAATTTTTTTTAAATAAATACAGTATATTTAAAATCAGCTTGTAGAAGACGTTTTGACGCCTGATGTCAGTTTTTGAACAACAGCTTGTGAAACGTGAAATTCGCTGCATGTGTTTGTGTGAGCATCTCCAGTAAAAACATGTTGTCTGGTCCCCCCCGCCCCCCAAATTTTAGAAATACTGTTATCAAACCCAGCTGCAGTTCTTTGTTTCTGAGCCTGTACAGGATTTTTGTGGTCCGTACCTTCTTTAAAGGGTAACTTTCAACTTTTATTTTTCAACCTGGACCCTATTTTCTTATCATTTTGTGTCTAAGCGACTGATGGGAACAACAATCTTTGAATTTGGTCCAGTATTAAGCGAGACCGCTGCAGTCGGAAGCAGCGAAACAAGTTACGATGTAAGTTAATAGGGCGAACATGAAACAAAAAAAAATCACTAACACCAAACCCACCAGACTCCATGTAAATAATCAGTACTTTTATCATCGTAAAACACACTTCATTCAAAGTCAACAGAAACAAAATAAAACTACCAAAAGCTGTCTTGGTTCATCTTCCCACTGTTCCAACAATCGCCACTCTGGTTTGGTTGAAATAAACCCTTAATTCATCCAATTACATGTGGAAATATGCTGGCTCTATACACACTAAAAGTCCTGATTATTTACATGGAGTCTGGTGGAAATATGCTGGCTCTATACACGCTAAAAGTCCTGATTATTTACATGGAGTCTGGTGGAAATATGCTGGCTCTATACACGCTAAAAGTCCTGATTATGTACATGGAGTCTGGTGGAAATATGCTGGCTCTATACACGCTAAAAGTCCTGATTATTTACATGGAGTCTGGTGGAAATATGCTGGCTCTATACACGCTAAAAGTCCTGATTATTTACATGGAGTCTGGTGGAAATATGCTGGCTCTATACACGCTAAAAGTCCTGATTATTTACATGGAGTCTGGTGGAAATATGCTGGCTCTATACACGCTAAAAGTCCTGATTATTTACATGGAGTCTGGTGGAAATATGCTGGCTCTATACACGCTAAAAGTCCTGATTATTTACATGGAGTCTGGTGGGTCTTGCGATAGAGATTTGTTTTTAGTTTCATGTTTAAAAAATGGATCTTACTCTTTAACTTAAAGGTCTATCTCTGTAAGGATATTTTCATAATGTTGTCAGACACTTAGAATAATAATCTGAGTCTGTCAGCGGCAACAACAGAACTTTTAGTGGACGAAAGCTGACGCTGAACATTTGTCCTGTAGGGTTACATTGCAGCTCGGTTCACAGCTGCCGTTTATAGCGTTCTCGCTCAGTACCGGACCAGTTTCAAAGATATCTGTTCACATCACTCACTTAGACACCAATGCATTAGGGTAAATAGGGTCCTGGTTTACTAATGTCAATTTTGAGATTGTGAAAATGAGAATTTTTTTCTATTTCATATAAATGTAAAAAAAAAAAAAAAAAAAAAATATTCTACTTTTGGGGCTGAGTGATTGAGAATGGTTTCTATTTCTTCCGAGTGTTTCCCAAAGTGGGGGCAGGACCCCTGTTAGGGGCCGCTGGATAGAAAAGCATATACAATGTGAAGATTAGGTTTACTTTTTAACCTTTTGTGTTGTCCTCGGGTCAAAATGTACCCGTTTTTGAAGTTTTTTTTGTATCAGAAATATGGGTTTTTTCAACCAAAATGCCCAAAAATAACATGGATGCATGCAGGTATGTTGTATGGGTTCCCTACAACATATGCATCCATGCATCCATGTTCTTCGCAGGTAAAATGAATGATTACTTCCATTGAATTTGGGGTGTTTTGTTCAAATTTATCTATTATTATATTATTATATCTATTATTCCTATTATTATTATATATTATATTTTGTCCTTTTTAAAAAAAAAAAAATTTAAATGGTTTAAGAATTGTCTCCTGTGATTCTCTCAACATGCTCTGATCTCAACTATTAGTCCAAATAATTCATCATTTCTGCTTTTTGTTTTACTCAAAAATGAGGTATAATGTCGTTTTAAAATTAGGTTTATTGATCATGAATATTAATATTAAAAATATTGAAACATTTTTTTGAAAAGTGAGAAAAACATTTTAAAAAGCGCAGGAAAAAAAAAGTTATTTTTCGATTTTCGTTTGACAGGGAGACGGGAAAATATCAAATAAAGACTTTTTTTGTTGAATCGAGTCACAAAAAGTAAACGTAAGCAACCGGAGATGAGACTCTTTCCCAAAATGTATTTATTAAATTAATTTGTTAACAAACGGCACTAATCAGAGGGTTAAAAAATTATATTTATTTCAGTCATTAAAAGAACTAATTGTGGAGAGAACAAGTAGAAATTGAAGCAAATTGGGTAAAAAAAAAAAAAAAAAAAGCAAAAAATCAAGTCCAAAATCTTAATTCAACATCAGTCTGAAGAATAAAAAATAAATCTTTTCGCCGGTTTCCTTTTGCAGGGACTAAAAAGAAAGATGGAGATGTTCCAGGGACTGTCGGCGGTGTCGTGTGTTTGAGGTCTGGAAAGTTTAGGAATCTATTTGAGTTTCTCGGTTTCTAAAAGTGGATTCAGAGAGACAGTGAGGTCTGTGAAGGAAACCCAGGCCACGCATTCTCATGAACGGGTGCGTATGATATCGTATACGAAAATGTATGTATGCACACCAAAACGTATGATCATGATATTCTACGAAACTAGGCTGGTCACGTGACGCCAGCTGGCTCAAGCCCCATGACGCCACGCGACAGTTGCTAGTTGTTTAAGCCGCTGCAGAGCTTTGTAACGGCGGCTACAGACCTCCGTCACAGCTCGGTCGTATCAGCGGCCGTTAGATGTGTTGTGCCGAGAATAGGTGACTTTGAGCCGGGTACAGAGCACCGTGAGCTGCCGCTCGTTTCGGCAGAGATTATGGTTCAATTCAGGGATGCACCGAATCCAGAATTCGGAGTCAGCCGAATGTTGGGCTTTTTGACGGGACTCGGTTTCTGCCGAACCTTAGAAATGTTTCCACCGATCCCTACGCTTGCGCCACGCGCGCTACGCTGGTCGACGTGATGACGGCGCCGTTGATTACGGGAAGGTGTTAACGTAGGTGGAGCGTTCAATGCAGCCGGCTGTGAGGAAGTGGAAATGGAACTGGTGAGCAGAAAAAGTGATGTTTGGCAGCACTTTCAGTCAAAAGAAGGTCGTTCAAGTCCAGCTACATGTTCAATCTGCAATGCTGATTAGTCTGGTGGTGGCGAGGACCCTAAACAATACACAACATCACCGCTGTTACAACATCTGGTATCAAACATCTGGAAGAAGACGAGTTGTGATGAAGGAATCTACAGACAGCAGCCAGAATGCAGTAACTTCAGGTACGGCAAAGGAAGGACAGTCCCTGCTGACTTCATTAATGTGTTGACTGAGTTCATGGACTGAGGATGGGAGGAGGACTCAGCAGAATCTCAACCACTGGATTCAGGATTCGGCCGAACCCCACAAATCTGGCTTTCTTTCATCCCTAGTTAAATTTAGTCCACAATATATGAGCGTTTGCCGTGACGGAAGTTAAGATGAGGAAAAAGATCGTGGTTTGCATTAAAACACTCCCAAGGAACACGCATTTCCTGAGTGAAAGGCTTTAGTTTTCCCCGGGAAGCGAACGCCGCTCTCTGGCTTTAAAGTCCCGTGTGTTAACGCATACAGCAAAAACCTGGAATCCTTACGAATTACAGTGCTTAACTGTTCGTAGCTTTTTGAACGAATGGTTCATGAGAACAGGCTGACCCTGAACACGCCTACAATGGTGTACCAGATTGTCAAAATGGGTAGATGTGCAATGCATCAAATAGCTCACATACCAAAAACTGACAAGTGTGGAGCACTAGGTGGCGCTATAATCCACATAGATTCTGTCTATAACTCGCACATTTCCAAAAAATTATTTATTTCACAAATTTGGGTTTTCTTTCAACCAAATTGTCAAAAAATAAATAACGTGGATGGTTTCCCTACAACCGTTACTCTTCACAAGTGAAATAAAGGATCAGTTCACTACTTTCATTGATTTTGGGTGTGACCAAAAAACAATTGCAGAAAAAATCGACAAATGCATCGGTAAAAAGTGACAAAAAACTTGGGAAAAGTGTCAAAAAAAGACGAGCAAATGTTAAAAAACGGGAAGACCGCACAAGGGTTAAAAGATCTACGCGTTCCTTGAATCGAGCTGAATCACATGACTTAGGCCACGCCCATTTCCACGAGGAACTTCCGCAAAAATCGCGGCATATGCAAAAGCAACTTTTGCAAACCCCCCTTAGTCTGATCTGCACCAAACTCGGCACATAGCATCTCCAGACACCCAAAGTTCTCAAAAGAATTTTTTTTAGCTAGCTACCAAACACGAACTTTAGCATATCTCGGCAAAAGTAACCGCTATCACCGCAAAATTTTAGATTATTGTTCGACATGTAAAGGAGTTGATAAAGTAATATATAAATCTATTTATAATGTGCCTGGCGTTTGGAAGACTAGATTAGGAAGACATGTGAAAGACACACGACACAGGAAGTCTGACTGCTGCCCCCTGCAGTTTTGGTTAAAAGAAACCCAAATTTGTGATATAGAAACTTTTTGAAAATGGGTCAAATTTGACCCGAGGACATCAGTGTGCTTCAGTGTAGGGCTGCATCTAACTATTACTTTCATTGTCAAATCTGTGGATTATTTTCTGGATTAATAGATCAGTTGTTTGGTCTCTAAAATGTCAGAAAATGATGAAAAATGTGGATCAGTGTTTCCAAAAAAAAAGCCCAAGATGACGTCCTCAAAATGTCTTGTTTTGTCCACAACTCAAAGATATTCAGATTACTGTCAGAGGAGAGAAGAGACTAGAAGATATTCAGATTACTGTCACAGAGGAGAGAAGAGACTAGAAGATATTCAGATTACTGTCACAGAGAGAAGAGACTAGAAGATATTCAGATTACTGTCCCAGAGGAGAGAAGAGACTAGAAGATATTCAGATTACTGTCCCAGAGGAGAGAAGAGACTAGAAGATATTCAGATTACTGTCACAGAGGAGAGAAGAGACTAGAAGATATTCAGATTACTGTCCCAGAGGAGAGAAGAGACTAGAAGATATTCAGATTACTGTCCCAGAGGAGAGAAGAGACTAGAAGATATTCAGATTACTGTCAGAGGAGAGAAGACACTAGAAGATATTCAGATTACTGTCACAGAGGAGAGAAGATACTAGAAGATATTCAGATTACTGTCCCAGAGGAGAGAAGATACTAGAAGATATTCAGATTACTGTCAGAGGAGAGAAGAGACTAGAAGATATTCAGATTACTGTCAGAGGAGAGAAGAGACTAGAAGATATTCAGTTTACTGTCCCAGAGGAGAGAAGAGACTAGAAGATATTCAGATTACTGTCACAGAGAGAAGAGACTAGAAGATATTCAGATTACTGTCACAGAGAGAAGAGACTAGAAGATATTCAGATTACTGTCCCAGAGGAGAGAAGAGACTAGAAGATATTCAGATTACTGTCCCAGAGGAGAGAAGAGACTAGAAGATATTCAGATTACTGTCAGAGGAGAGAAGACACTAGAAGATATTCAGATTACTGTCACAGAGGAGAGAAGATACTAGAAGATATTCAGATTACTGTCACAGAGGAGAGAAGATACTAGAAGATATTCAGATTACTGTCAGAGGAGAGAAGAGACTAGAAGATATTCAGATTACTATCCCAGAGGAGAGAAGAGACTAGAAGATATTCAGATTACTGTCAGAGGAGAGAAGAGACTAGAAGATATTCAGATTACTGTCAGAGGAGAGAAGATACTAGAAGATATTCAGATTACTGTCAGAGGAGAGAAGAGACTAGAAGATATTCAGTTTACTGTCCCAGAGGAGAGAAGAGACTAGAAGATATTCAGATTACTGTCCCAGAGGAGAGAAGAGACTAGAAGATATTCAGATTACTGTCCCAGAGGAGAGAAGAGACTAGAAGATATTCAGATTACTGTCAGAGGAGAGAAGACACTAGAAGATATTCAGATTACTGTCACAGAGGAGAGAAGATACTAGAAGATATTCAGATTACTGTCACAGAGGAGAGAAGATACTAGAAGATATTCAGATTACTGTCCCAGAGGAGAGAAGAGACTAGAAGATATTCAGATTACTGTCCCAGAGGAGAGAAGATACTAGAAGATATTCAGATTACTGTCAGAGGAGAGAAGATACTAGAAGATATTCAGATTACTGTCAGAGGAGAGAAGATACTAGAAGATATTCAGATTACTGTCACAGAGGAGAGAAGAGACTAGAAGATATTCAGATTACTGTCAGAGGAGAGAAGATACTAGAAGATATTCAGATTACTGTCAGAGGAGAGAAGATACTAGAAGATATTCAGATTACTGTCAGAGGAGAGAAGAGACTAGAAGATATTCAGATTACTGTCACAGAGGAGAGAAGAGACTAGAAGATATTCAGATTACTGTCCCAGAGGAGAGAAGAGACTAGAAGATATTCAGATTACTGTCACAGAGAGAAGAGACTAGAAGATATTCAGATTACTGTCCCAGAGGAGAGAAGAGACTAGAAGATATTCAGATTACTGTCACAGAGAGAAGAGACTAGAACAATATTCACATTTAACATTTGACATCACACAAAGTTTACTTTTATTTCATAAAAAAGTACTCAAACTGATGAGATTGTCAAAATAGTTGCTGATTAACTTACTAGTCGACGGCTAATGGATTGATCTTTACAGCTCTACTTCAGTGTCTTTGGTGTCTTGTGTCTGCTGCTCTGTTGATTCCTAACCTTTGACAGATTGTAGCGGAGGAGAGGCGTGAGACGAGAGCTTGTTTGAGGTATTTTTGATGGAGGAAGTCTGTTTTAGTTTGAGCAGAGATGGATGCTGTCGGTGCCGGCTGCCGACCAGATTAAAGTGATGCTTCAGATCTTATAAAGGGGGTTAGTTTGTTTTGTTGTGTGGCTTGTGAATCCCAACTATCGCTTTTAAACTTTAGGATGGACTTAACCCTTGTGTTGTCTTCCCGTCCACCATGAATGTGTTGTCCTTCCGGGTCTAAACTGAAAATGAACTTTTTTTGGCACTTATTCCAATGTTTTTGTCACTTTTCTCAATGCTTTTTTTAAATTCATGGTCATTAAACCTAATTTAAATGACATTATACCCAATTTTTGAGTCAATAAAATCAGAAATTATGCATTTTCTTTTGACTAATAGTAAAGATCAGAGGATGTTGAGTGAATAACAGACTGTTTTATGTCAAACTTTAGTCTTGACACCCATAATTCAATGCAAGTAATCATTAATTGTACCTATGAAGATTGTTCTATGGGTTCCATACAACGCACATCATGCATCCATGTTATTTTTAGGCAATTTGGTTGTAAGAAACCCATATTTCTGATATAAAAAACTTTGAAAATGGGTCAAATTTGACCCGAGGACAACACAAGGGTTAATGGAAGTTGCTCTGTGGCACCATGTTGGATGAAAATGTTACTAGGAACAGAATTAGTTTTTCTCTATTATATAAAAAAAGCATTCGACTAAATATTATTGTTTATCATGATTTCTTGCAGTGAAAGTTGACAAAACTCATCCAGATGAGTGCACCCTTCAGTGGCTTCACGTATAGTTCCAGCTCTCAGACTGAACACTGACACTTGTTTGTGTCCGTATCAACGTTTAAATAGAAAGATCAGCAACGCTGAGCAAAAGTGTTTTTAATTTCAGTTTGTTTTTTACTTAAAATGAGCTCAGTCATTTTTATGACAACAGGCATCACTGAAAAGGTAAAAAAAGTCATTCAATGTCAAAATGCCGTCTAAAAATTCCTCCCATAATTTACGTGTGTGTGTGTGTGTGTGTGTGTGTGTGTGTGTGTGTGTGTGTGTGTGTGTGTGTGTGTGTGTGTGTGTGTGTGTGTGTGTGTGTGTGTGTGTGTGTGTGTGTGTGTGTGTGTGTGTGTGTGTGTGTGTGTGTGTGTGTGTGTGTGTGTGTGTGTGTGTGTGTGTGTGTGTGTGTGTGTGTGTGTGTGTGTGTGTGTGTGTGTGTGTGTGTGGGGTTATGCAATAAACCAGTTCATGCAGTTCCACACTCTGCCAGTTGGGGGAGCTGTTGACCAGCGTGTGTGTGTGTACAGACTAGGGATCAGTTAAAGGCCATATTTCATATTTTTTTTCACATTTTTTATTGCTGTATGATATTAATATCTCTCATATTATTGTTATTGTTTAGTTTGGGTTTTTTTTTTTTTTTTCTCATTTTTTGGGGCTCCGGAGAATAAAATGAGCGTTTTGCGTCTTTTGAATAATAAACTGACTTTTTGTTATTGTTCTATTCAGATTTTTATTTTAACCTTGTAATAAATAAATAAATAAATAACCAGGGACTGTTGAGTGTGTTGTACATATGAGTATGTTTTCAAACCAGAGGTGCTTCTGATGCTAACAGGAGAGATTTTTAAAGTTAACAGTACCTTCACATTATTTTCCAGAAAATAAACAAATAAAACCTGAAACTGTTGCAGTCTGTCTGTTTATGTTTGTATTAGGGCTGTCAAACGATTACATTTTCTTAATCGTGATTAATCGTTGAATTTCTATAATTAATCTCGATTAATCACGTTTTATCACATGATTAAAATTCTATTATTTTGCATTTCAGAACAGTTTTTTTAAGTCCATATCAACAATGGAAAGCCGTTCTTACCAGAGGATCTTGATTGGGAATCAAATGAATGCAAAGAAAGTGACTTTATGAAGTTGACTTCCCCTCGTGTTGGGCCATTTCATTACTCATTGCCAGACCCTTAATCTTTCGGATTTGGGTCTGGATTTCCAGGCTAGCGACCGGTGGCTCTGAATTCAATTTCCTCTTCGATAACTGTCACTGGGCATCTATTCCAATGATGAACCAGTGAACATGTTTTCAGCTTTCCAAAATGTTGAGGTTGCTGCTGAACAGATAATGAAAGTGAAAGCTCACAGGTGTGATGTAATCTGGGGTGTTAACTGTCAGCAGTGTGAAAGGAACAGACAAACACATGTTTACTGGAACAGATGAACTGTGTCTGAACAGGGAGGAGTCTAAAGAATACTTTTATTAGAATCATTTGAAGTTGCAGTAAATCTTGAAATGAAATAGTGTTTGGATGTCAAACACAACAGTATATTGGAATAAAAACCACATGACACTGTGAAGTTCCCCCTTTATTATATGATCAGCAGAGGAAACTAACTGCAACTTCAACCTAAAGGCTCTGACACACCAGCCCGATAATCTGCCGTCGGACCGTCTGGCGAGGTCGGTGACTCGAGTCTGTTCAGTGTGTCCGTGCCGTCGTCCGTCCGAGGGGCCGTCGGCCTTCGTTTCGGCCGATTTGACTTGTTGAATCGGCCAGTGGGCAGTCGGACTCTGACCAATTACCGGAAATGACGAGCGGGATGAGCACGATGAACAGCCTCTCAAAATCTGAGGAAAATCTTTTAAACTGACCTTTGTTGATCTGAAATGAAGACCGATTCAGCGACTGCACGGCCTATTTCGCGCTTCAAATGTTTTCAGAAACACGTTTCGGTGAACTATTTTAGTAAAATATGAGATCGTATTCAGAACAAGCCGCCATTTAGGTCGGAAATGAAATTTGGGAGAAGCCAGACCCACGTGACGCGTTCATCAAATCAGCTGCCGGTTTTCAGGCGTATTACGTCTCGCGCACGTGCAGGACGGACGCTCAAGCACGCTCGAGGCACGTTTTTGACCAACTCGGGGAGACTGATCAGTTCTTGGTGTGTCAGAGCCTTTAGGTTGCAGATTGTTTTCTCTCTGCTGAACACATAATGAAAGTGAAAGCTCACAGATGTGATGTAATGGGGGGGTTTTAACTGTCAGCAGTGTGAAAGGAACCGTTTCCTAGAACAGATGAACTGTGTGAGAACAGGGAGGAGTGTCGGGACTATAAAAACCCAGCTGAATGTCTCACTGGGCTGTGACTGAAACAAAGATTATAATCCAACATGTTTTCCTTCAAAGTGCTCCTCTTTGTTGGGGCTGTGGCTCTGCTGGCCGTTGCTGTGGAGTCATCAACCGATGGAGGTAAAGACTTTTCAGTTTGGGGTGTGTGAAAATGTAGGGACACAAGTTATACTTCTTGAGTTCCATTTTGGGGAGACTCTTTTTTTCCTTTTCTACTGAACTGTTCACTTTGCAGATTCACATTGTACTTTTCAAAAGGACATCAACTCAAATTAGGCTACTGTGCTGTGTGTGTGTGTGTGTGTCTGTGTGTGTGTGTGTGTGTGTGTGTGTGTGTGTGTGTGTGTGTGTGTGTGTGTGTGTGTGTGTGTGTGTGTGTGTGTGTGTCTGTGTCTGTGTGTGTGTGTCTGTGTCTGTGTGTGTGTGTGTGTGTGTGTGTGTGTGTGTGTGTGTGTGTGTGTGTGTGTGAGTGTGAGTGTGCGTGTGCGTGTGTGTGTGTGTCTGTCTGTGTGTGTGTGTATGTGTCTGTGTGTGTGTGTCTGTGTGAGTGTGTGTCTGTGTGTGTGTCTGTGTTTGTGTGTGTGTGTCTGTCTGTGTGTCTGTGTGTGTGTGAGTGTGAGTGTGCGTGTGTGTGTGTGTGTGTGCCCAGAGGGACATGTCAGACATCTTTAAATTGGGCACTTTTACTTTTGAATCTTAATTAACCAAAAGGCTGTTTCTGTTTTTCATCTGTAGTCCCCTGGCCTCGATGTTAAAAAGGCTTTTTTTAAATACAAAGAAACAAGAAGGAAAGAAAGACTAGCAGAGTGGAACTTGGCACAAAACAAGAGAAAGCACAGAAGGAAAAAGATTAGCAACAAAACCAAAGTCAAAGCAGAACGGAGGTGAATCAACGGCTGTTTAGAGCAATAAAAGCAGGAGTGAAATTAGAGGAAGAAGAAAAACTAAAATACACATATGTTGAGATTGCAAACTAACAGAATACATACATAATAAATAGTTTTAGTGTTGACATAAATAAGGGGATTGTAAGCTTGTGAAAATCTTTTAAAGCGTGAGGTTGCATAATGCCCCTTTAAAAACCTGTCAACTTATATGAACAAATGAAAGCGCTAATTACTACCTGCTGCTCCAACAGAACAAACCAGCAGATACGACATCCAGACATGGCATCAGCTCGTAGCGCTCTACGACGCTCCAGTTTTCAATGCTGAGAGGATGAAGAGGCCGCTGGAAGGAACTTCCTTTGTGTTAGGACCAATCAGCCACTCTGGAGTCAGGTCAGTCCTAGTCTATATCAACGACGATTCATTTCCAGGATTGTTCAATTCAATTCAGTTCAATTTTATTTATTGAATCAAATCATAACAAGAGTTATCTCAGGACACTTTACAGATAGAGTAGGTCTAGACCACACTCTATAATTTACAAAGACCACACAATTCCAGTGATTCCCCCACATTGTTCAGGTGCCCCATGAAATTCTGCCAGATGTCCCTCCTTTTCGGCTGGATGTCCATCACCTTCCGCTTTCTTGTTTCTTGTGTTACCAAATATTTCTCTAGCTGGTCCGCTAGTGTTGCTGAGTTCTTTCCTTTGTTGACTTGAGCACATGTTTAGTTCACTTATTCAGAACATGAACGCCTTTAGCAATATATTGTCTGTTTGAGGGTATATTCATATTGTTTTAAAATTCCTGCTGTATTCATTACATTGCTACTGTATTTCTTAAATGTATAGTGTATTTGTATTGCCTTTTGTATTGTAGGGTGCCTGTTAAGACCTGGCTAGGGACAACAGATGGGAACCAGCACTTGTAGCTAACTCTGGCTCGTTTACAGCAAGTCATTAGTCTGTCGATCAATGAGCATTGTCCCTATCAAATACATACATTACAAATAATCTATATGACTGGCCCTTGATGTGGTTCTCATTTTCTAGTGTGGCCCTTAGGGAGGTTGAGTTTGACCCCCCTGGTCTAGCGCCATAAGGCTTCCGTGCTACACATTGGTGATGGTAGAGAGTTGTTGCCCCCCCACCCCGCCGTGAAGTGCTTTGAGTGTCTATGATACAGCGCTATATAAATGTAATAAATGATTATTATGATTAACAAACAGAACTGAAGATCAGGTAGAGAGGTACTTCCTAAACTTTAATAACAAGTGTCCCATTGCTGGCTGAGCTTGAAGTGGAACTGACGGACGATGAAGAAACCAAACCCTTTTAACATCAAACATCTTCAAACTGTTTGTTTCTCAGAGTCACGCTCGCCGATGGATCTCAGTGGCTCGTCCATAAAGGAGACAACTATGGCGACTCCTCTGACACGGTGGTGACCAGCGCTCGACACATGAGCTCAAAGTGGACGGTGAATCTTTGTGTTTTTTCATAACTACATTTGTATCTCTACAGGACAGTGTCAAAGGGTTAAACTATTTTTGTTTTCTTCATCTTTACAGGTTGTTCAAACAGTGGATTTCCAGGGGACAAAGAAAGTAGTGGACTTTGTGCAGGACGGTGGCTCCGAATACAGTCTCATCTTTGATAACTGTCACCTGGCCTCTCGCCGAATGATGAATCCGTAAACATGTTTTCAGCTTTCTGAAAGGTTGATGTTGTTTGTTTCCTCATGATGAACAGATATATTATTCATGTGGATTTGTTATTTTATTTTATCATCCTGTTTATGATGTATGGGACCTTGAATGTCCCCTTGGGGATCAATAAAGTATCTATCTATCATCCATCCATCCATCTAGATAATGAAAGTGAAACCTCACAGATGTGATGATATCTCTCAGTGTGGAAATAAACAGACAAAGGTGAAGTTGCAGTTTGTTTCTTCTCTGCTGAACGGATAATAAAGGGGACACTTCACAAGACATGTGTTGGGCTTTTTATTCCACCAGAGGGCTCCACACTCATTCATTAAGCCATGGGTTGGTTCTTATTTAACTCTTCTCTGCATAATGTCTTCTATACATAGACAGGAAAAGAAATGGACAAAGCAAACAAAAAAAAAAAGCAGACAAAGCCTTACCGGCAATTTCCACTGACTGCAGAACGTCTGCGTCCCAGCTCCGTCCCTACTCCGTCCCAGCTCCGTCCCAGCTCCGTCCCTACTCCGTCCCTACTCCGTCCCAGCTCCGTCCCAGCTCCGTCCCTACTCCGTCCCTACTCCGTCCCATCTCCGTCCCATCTTCGTCCCAGCTCCGTCCCAGCTCCGTCCCTACTCCGTCCCTGCTCCGTCCCAGCTCCGTCCCTACTCCGTCCCTGCTCCGTCCCAGCTCCGTCCCTACTCCGTCCCATCTCCGTCCCATCTTCGTCCCAGCTCCGTCCCAGCTCCGTCCCTACTCCGTCCCATCTCCGTCCCATCTCCGTCCCTACTCCGTCCCAGCTCCGTCCCTACTCCGTCCCAGCTCCGTCCCAGCTCCGTCCCTACTCCGTCCCTACTCCGTCCCATCTCCGTCCCTACTCCGTCCCAGCTCCGTCAGTCCCAGCGCTCCGGAGCAGATACACAGAGCTTCTATTTTTGCTGGACGCCGGAGAGCGCCGCAGCAATTCAGCACACGGCAGATAGTGCGGGACAGGAAGTCAAGCACAGAAACAAAATAAAAATCCGGTTAATTTTCAAAGTAAAATCCAGCGTGCTCACGGCGGATCATATCTCCTGCTCTACACCTTGAACACAGCTCAGAGCTGTTCCCCCTCTACTCCTCTGGATGGAAACTAACTGGTGTTGGCTTTGTGGTTCTATTCTACGTGAATTCGTGAGATCTCGTGGGTCCTCGTGACTTCAGCTGTCAGTCATGGCTGCAGCCGTGCGCAACAAATCCGGACCTGGTGGGTATTGACGGACGGCGGAGCACGCAGCCGGTCCACAGCGGAGCCGGTAGATCTGCAGAGATCTGAGGAGCAGTTAACCATAGTCCTCAGAAATCCACCGGAGGAAGGGGATGTGGCCGGGTTAGCTCAGTTGGTAGAGCAGGCGCACATATATGGAGGTGTATACCTCAATGCAGAAGGTCCAGGGTTCAAGTCTGACCTGAGATGATTTCCTGCATGTCATCTCCCTCTCTCTCATATCTATCTCTTCTTTCCATTAAAGGCAGAAATACCCCAAAAAAAATTTAAAAAAAGAAGAAGAAGGGGACGGACATCCGGCGCAATATCCGGCGGCACCGGAGCAATGCCGGAAGTGGAACGTCTAGACTAATTAGCAAGGGGGTAAGCTTCTCCTCACAACCCAAACCTCCTATGGCGCCATTTTGATGCTAATAAGCACTCACCTCCCGTTAGCATCCCATTGACTGCCATTCATTCTGATGCTACCAAGCCATCACCTCCCGTTAGCATTCCATTGACTGCCATTCATTCTGATGCTACCAAGCCATCACCTCCCGTTAGCATCCCATTGACTCCCATTCATTCTGACGTCACTTTGACAGAGAATAACTTTACATCTGAAGCGTTTAAAGACTCTATTTGTCCGTTGTTTATTTCTAAAGAAACACGACAATGTATAAAAGGCTCCATTACCTTGTAGCTCACGTTATGGCTCCGTAGCAGACGTTGTTATAAAAATAGGCTAACGATTGGGTCATAACCACGAGACTTACTGTCTCATAGTAGAGGAATTACCGTATAGTACAGGAGAAGCTCTCAGGCAGTTTGGACTTCCATTAGCTGTTTAAGTGTAATTACTAATGTTAACTATCATGTTAGTGATCAGTAATTAGCCTGTGCCTATGTTATCTCCTTACATATACCTACGCTCTCCGTCTCTGCTAGATTGGGAATGATTGAGATTTCTCTTGGCACAGCTACCAGAAGACTTCCAACTTTCAGACAGGTTGCTCACGTCACATCAACGTCTTCAAGCTCAGTTGGAGGCTGCTCAGTAACGCTCAGCCATCACCGGAAAAGAGCTTCTAACGTCCTTCACTGGTCTCCGTCCAGAGACACGGGGTCTGTTGGTCCATTATATATATATATGTCTATGCTAATTAGTTGTCAACTATTAAATTAATATATATATATATATATATATATATATATATATATATATATGCTCGCCGACCCGGCTGTGGAGGACTCTTTCCGATCCGACCGGCTGAAGTGACCACCGCACTCTTTCCTCACCACCCACACGCCTGCCCGCGGAGCTCGGTGGGGATCAGCCAATGAGGCGGAGACTGGAGAGAGAAGAGCTGGATCAGCGCCGCTTCGCCGCACACTCACCACTTCCCCCCCCTCCCCAAGCAGACGTCTGCAGAGCAAGGTCCGGACGTCACCTGGGAAACCTCCGAGAGCTTTTTTTTGTTAAAGCAACACTAAAGAACTATTCCTCTTCGGTCCCCCTACAGGTCGGAAGCCGATTTGTCCGTTACCATTATTCTTATGCCTCAGCCGAACTACCGATCTGCTACCTGATCTGGCAAACTTGCACCAAAATAATGTACCTTAAAATAACGTTTCCAAAATTGTTTCAACTCTTAACAGGGTGAACGGCACTTCAGCATTCGCTTTGCGGCCCTCTATCGGCTATAACCGCACTACAGAGTTTAGATTCTCTGCCCGAGCCCGAGGGTCGGGCCGGGCCCTTAAACAAGCATTTGTGGGTTTTTTTTTAATCATTACTTTATTAGCCTTATTCGGTGGGGAGAAAGCTCTGCCTCTCCAGCTTCTCCGTAGCTCTGGGTGGAGGTCCTGACCTGACCTGAGTGGGAGGTCAACTGGGCTACATCGCGTCTCCTCTGCAGCTCTGTTGTCGGCCAGTGCGTCGGCATGCAGACCGTGGCGAAGGACCGTATTAATTAGGTGATTGAGACCAGAAAGTCTCCTATATGGTTCCAGGGCTTTGATTATGTTGCTGCCTTGATCTGTTCCCCACATTATTCAGCTGAGGGAGCTTATAGGGTCGAGTTTTTTTTTACGTTTCTACATTCGGATCCATTTGCAATCCGTTACATTCTGAATAAACTAACAGCGCAGATAACATGCTCCGTCCTTGTTGCATTATTCATTAAGATCATTCTAAACAGATTTCTGTAGTTCAAACAACTCTGAATTGTAGTTGAGAACGTCAGTTATAACGGCCCACGTATTAAAAAATTGTCGGGTTTAAATCGGACTCGGGCTCATAGTTACAGTTAACGTGTCGGGCCGGGCTCAGGTAGGGTCGGGCTTGATTTTTTTGGGCTCGATCTAAGCTCTACCGCACTATGCAAGATTGCCAGATCGGGTGGCGGATCTGTAGTTCGAATGGGACATGATGAAACATTATGACAGCGGTAATGGACAATTCCGGTTCCAACCTGTAGGGGCACCGAAGAGGAAAAGTTCTTTAGTGTTGCTTTTGTTAAAGGTGCACTATGAGTTCCTGCATGGGAACTTCTGACGTTCCAAGTAAATACCAAACAAAACAGAGCAAGCTCGCCCCTCCCCCCATGTTTCCGTAACGGTCATGACTAACTGACTAACTGTCACTATCCCCCACCCCCTCCCCCAACCATCTTGTCTGCGATTGGCTGGAACGTGGTTTGTTGTATTTTGGTGCACAGCCTGTGCCCCTAGTACCCCTGTGTTGTCTCCCGAGACCGGGCTTTTTCATGGTGTGTTCAGGGGGCAGGCAGCTAGTGGATCAAGGAGAGATGCCTACCATTTGAGACAAAAATAAAATTGCGCTGAAACCATGCAGGAACTCATAGTGCACCTTTAAGTCTCTGTGGTAGGAGATCTCTGTCCGAGATCAAAAGGGGAGTTTTTTATCCGTCAAAGGCACTTAACTCTCTCGCGATGCTTGAAGTCAAGAAGATGCTTCTCTTTTTTTTTTTTTTTTTTTTTTTTTTTTTTAGGCATTAGCTTGTACGAGTCTTATCTGCATGTTAATGGAAAAAGCACTTGCCTAAAATGTAAAAATCGCAGGATTCAAACCGCTCACGTGACGTCAGCTTTATGCAAAGAAAAAAAAGAAAAAGCCCCACACGTCTGTTAAAACCAGCAACGATTGGAAGATCTTGAAAAGATATTATGCATCCCGATACAAGCGTGGACCCTCGCCACCCCCTCGAGCTCTCTGACTGTTCTGTTCCACCCAGCAGCCATGTTGGACGTCACTCCACAGGCAAGACAGCACGTGGGACCGGTTTGGATTATTTTACACCCAAACTCCCCAGTCCAAAGCCGACACTCTTAGGCCGGCTACACCGCCTGCATGGCGTCAGCGTGTCAGCTGCGTGGCGTGTCCGTTTTTATTTGGACTCCCATGGTAACAGGTTAGAGCTTCCACACTACCTGCGTGACACGCACGACTCAGGCGCCGAAAACGCGTGCATGTTAGAAATAGAACAGACGCCTATTTTTCACGTGACACGCAAGCGTGTTGGAAGCGTTTCCAGGCAAAACAGAATAGGAAAAGATGTTTATATGTCATTTTGACACAAATACAAATTAATAAATGACATGTTGATGTTTGAAAGTCTCGAGGTTTTGATATAAATGTTATTTAACATTTTGATTTTCAAATATTGCACCCGTCAATACAGAAGGAAATATTCTGTAGCCTATTTTTCCGTCAATACTGCCGACGTTGTCTTTGCTGTAATCAAATCAGTCCATATATTATATTTAACATGGTATTTCATTTTATAAATGGGAAACATACTACATGTGTCCAGACGAGGCTAGCAGCAGCAGCGCCACCTTTCTGGTGTGTAAAGACGTAGAAAACGCCACGCAGCTGACACGCAACAGAAACGCCACGCAGCCAATGTGCCCGAGGCCTTAATGTTTGGCTTTCTCTGCTTTATCAGCCACTTTGACAGGAACTCAGCCATCTTTAGAGGTCTATATATTTTTTTAAATGCACCGACCGTCACAGATGTCAACGTAACAGTGCCTGAAAGAAGCTGTGAGCTTCTCCTCAGACCAAAAAATGCTCAAAAGAAATGATAGTTTGTTAAAGGAAAGCAGGTTGAAATGTTAGGGGACGAAGCTCTCTCAGGAGTGCGTGCAGCGCTTAAAGCTCCCCACCCCCCCACCTCCCGAATATGCTGCTTCTTTTCAGGTCACATCATCACAATGTCGCCGCCTGACTGGTGTCCAGTTTAAGCAGCTTTAAATCCTTAATTTATCCCGTGATCACATAGGGCGCGTTCCCTTTAAACCGCTTCTATCGTCAGGGTTCAACGTGGAAACGAAGGAACAAATCCTGCCCTCCTGCTCTCGCTGAAGCCTCGCCTTTTTATTTACCAAAACGATGTCAAACGCCCCGTCGGGCCAGTAAATATAAGGACCTGCTCGCCCGTTCGCTGATTTAAATGAGCCGTCGGCCAATCAAGAAAGGAGTTGGCGCCTGATGCTTTTGGCATGTTTTTTTTTTTACACTTTTGATGCTTTTAACGTGTGAATATTTTTAAGACTTTTTATTTTTTTTGTGACGTTTTTGCAAAAAAAGAAAAAATTGACGCTTTTTGACTTTTATTTATGGAGTGTTTGTTTTTTAACGCTATTTGGACGTTCTTTTTTTGCGAAATTTTGACTTCTTTTTTTTTTTCCCGATATTTTTTTTGACATATTTTTCCTCTGCGCTTTTTAGGAGGGTTTTTTTTTTATGCTTTTTCACACATTTTTTTGTCCTGATATTTGTTGACGTCTTTTCCTTCTTTTGACGTTATTTTTATAAAAAAAAAATATTTTTTAAAAAATTGACGTTTATCCTCCAGATTTTTTTTATTTCTTGTTTACAGGGTGACAGTAAAAATGGACTTCGGGCAAATCGAATATTCTTTTACTTGTGAAAAAGAAAACCCTTAGCGTTGAACCCTGGTGTGTGAAGGAACTCCGAGTCCACAAATCTGCATCTTTTTCCCACTGAAATGTTCGTAGCGTCCGACCCCCCCCCCGACCTTCTCCTCAGGCTTCAGCGTTACTGCTCTTTCACGTCAGGTTCTTAAAGGTTGATGTTGATATTTCATCCATTTTAGTCCCCCCCCCCCCCCCAAAAAAAAGTGCCAAAAGTGTATAACTGGTAACCTGAGGACTATCTAAGGCTGCAACTAAGGATTAGTTTTATTATCTGTTCATCTTTAACCCTCGTGTTGTCCTCTACACAACTTTTGGTTTTTCTCGGTCCAAATTAAAAATAAATAAAACTTTTTCTGCCATTTTTTGACATTTTGGGGGGTTTTTTGTCGTTTTTGTCACTTTTTTCGTTTATTTTTTTTACGCGTTTTTTTTTTCCTCGAGGTTTTTGTCATTTTTCTGCCGCTTTTTTCGTCGTTTTTGTCACTTTCTTTTTTTCCGTTTTTTTCGCGTCTTTTTTTCCCCCTTTTCCCGATGTTTTTGTCATTTTTCGTCTGCGCTTTTTAGACGTTTTTGTTGTTTTTTTCCCGACGTTTTTTAAGCTTTTTACGTCACTTTTTTTCAACTTTCTTTTATCAGTTTTTTTATAAAATTGAATAAAACACCCAAATTCAAATAAAATAGTGAACTGATCATTTATTTAACTTGTAAAGAGCGTCGTACAGAACCATCTACGTTATTTTTTTTTGGGACATTTTTTGGACACAAACCCAAATTTCTGATATAGAAACTTTTAGAAAATGGGTCAAACTTGACCCGAGGACAACAGGAGGGTTAAGTTACTCCATGAACTAAAGAAATACCTTTTTGTCTGTAAGCTTTACACAATAACAACAACTCAAATGCACTTCTATTTTTTTTTTTTTGGTCCTTAACTGTGATTGACAGCTCTTAGCCCCGCCCCTCTCTTAGCCCCGCCCCCTCTTTCTCTCTACCTGCACTCGCTGCACACCTGTGTTTCCTGCCACGCCCAGGGGCCGGAGCATAGCAACGTCATTTAAAGTAACAAAAGGTAAAATATTAATTATTATTCTGACTATAAAGACTTTTTTTTAAATGTTTTAATCCAAAGTTGTCTAAGTCTGTATGTATATAATTCCTCTGATATCTTTTTAAATTTTTTTAAATAAATACAGTATATTTAAAATCAGCTTGTAGAAGACGTTTTGACGCCTGATGTCAGTTTTTGAACAACAGCTTGTGAAACGTGAAATTCGCTGCATGTGTTTGTGTGAGCATCTCCAGTAAAAACATGTTGTCTGGTCCCCCCCGCCCCCCAAATTTTAGAAATACTGTTATCAAACCCAGCTGCAGTTCTTTGTTTCTGAGCCTGTACAGGATTTTTGTGGTCCGTACCTTCTTTAAAGGGTAACTTTCAACTTTTATTTTTCAACCTGGACCCTATTTTCTTATCATTTTGTGTCTAAGCGACTGATGGGAACAACAGTCTTTGAATTTGGTCCAGTATTAAGCGAGACCGCTGCAGTCGGAAGCAGCGAAACAAGTTACGATGTAAGTTAATAGGGCGAACATGAAACAAAAAAAATCACTAACACCAAACCCACCAGACTCCATGTAAATAATCAGTACTTTTATCATCGTAAAACACACTTCATTCAAAGTCAACAGAAACAAAATAAAACTACCAAAAGCTGTCTTGGTTCATCTTCCCACTGTTCCAACAATCGCCACTCTGGTTTGGTTGAAATAAACCCTTAATTCATCCAATTACATGTGGAAATATGCTGGCTATATACACACTAAAAGTCCTGATTATTTACATGGAGTCTGGTGGAAATATGCTGGCTCTATACACGCTAAAAGTCCTGATTATTTACATGGAGTCTGGTGGAAATATGCTGGCTCTATACACGCTAAAAGTCCTGATTATGTACATGGAGTCTGGTGGAAATATGCTGGCTCTATACACGCTAAAAGTCCTGATTATTTACATGGAGTCTGGTGGAAATATGCTGGCTCTATACACGCTAAAAGTCCTGATTATTTACATGGAGTCTGGTGGAAATATGCTGGCTCTATACACGCTAAAAGTCCTGATTATGTACATGGAGTCTGGTGGAAATATGCTGGCTCTATACACGCTAAAAGTCCTGATTATTTACATGGAGTCTGGTGGAGATATGCTGGCTCTATACACGCTAAAAGTCCTGATTATTTACATGGAGTCTGGTGGAAATATGCTGGCTCTATACACGCTAAAAGTCCTGATTATTTACATGGAGTCTGGTGGAAATATGCTGGCTCTATACACGCTAAAAGTCCTGATTATTTACATGGAGTCTGGTGGGTCTTGCGATAGAGATTTGTTTTTAGTTTCATGTTTAAAAAATGGATCTTACTCTTTAACTTAAAGGTCTATCTCTGTAAGGATATTTTCATAATGTTGTCAGACACTTAGAATAATAATCTGAGTCTGTCAGCGGCAACAACAGAACTTTTAGTGGACGAAAGCTGACGCTGAACATTTGTCCTGTAGGGTTACATTGCAGCTCGGTTCACAGCTGCCGTTTATAGCGTTCTCGCTCAGTACCGGACCAGTTTCAAAGATATCTGTTCACATCACTCACTTAGACACCAATGCATTAGGGTAAATAGGGTCCTGGTTTACTAATGTCAATTTTGAGATTGTGAAAATGAGAATTTTTTTCTATTTCATATAAATGTAAAAAAAAAAAAAAAAAAAAAATATTCTACTTTTGGGGCTGAGTGATTGAGAATAGTTTCTATTTCTTCCGAGTGTTTCCCAAAGTGGGGGCAGGACCCCTGTTAGGGGCCGCTGGATAGAAAAGCATATACAATGTGAAGATTAGGTTTACTTTTTAACCTTTTGTGTTGTCCTCGGGTCAAAATGTACCCGTTTTTGAAGTTTTTTTGTATCAGAAATATGGGTTTTTTCAACCAAAATGCCCAAAAATAACATGGATGCATGCAGGTATGTTGTATGGGTTCCCTACAACATATGCATCCATGCATCCATGTTCTTCGCAGGTAAAATGAATGATTACTTCCATTGAATTTGGGGTGTTTTGTTCAAATTTATCTATTATTATATTATATTATTATATCTATTATTCCTATTATTATTATATATTATATTTTGTCCTTTTTAAAAAAAAAAAAATTTAAATGGTTTAAGAATTGTCTCCTGTGATTCTCTCAACATGCTCTGATCTCAACTATTAGTCCAAATAATTCATCATTTCTGCTTTTTGTTTTACTCAAAAATGAGGTATAATGTCGTTTTAAAATTAGGTTTATTGATCATGAATATTAATATTAAAAATATTGAAACATTTTTTTGAAAAGTGAGAAAAACATTTTAAAAAGCGCAGGAAAAAAAAAGTTATTTTTCGATTTTCGTTTGACAGGGAGACGGGAAAATATCAAATAAAGACTTTTTTTGTTGAATCGAGTCACAAAAAGTAAACGTAAGCAACCGGAGATGAGACTATCTTTCCCAAAATGTATTTATTAAATTAATTTGTTAACAAACGGCACTAATCAGAGGGTTAAAAAAATATTTATTATATTTATTTCAGTCATTAAAAGAACTAATTGTGGAGAGAACAAGTAGAAATTGAAGCAAATTGGGTAAAAAAAAAAAAAAAAAAAGCAAAAAATCAAGTCCAAAATCTTAATTCAACATCAGTCTGAAGAATAAAAAATAAATCTTTTCGCCGGTTTCCTTTTGCAGGGACTAAAAAGAAAGATGGAGATGTTCCAGGGACTGTCGGCGGTGTCGTGTGTTTGAGGTCTGGAAAGTTTAGGAATCTATTTGAGTTTCTCGGTTTCTAAAAGTGGATTCAGAGAGACAGTGAGGTCTGTGAAGGAAACCCAGGCCACGCATTCTCATGAACGGGTGCGTATGATATCGTATACGAAAATGTATGTATGCACACCAAAACGTATGATCATGATATTCTACGAAACTAGGCTGGTCACGTGACGCCAGCTGGCTCAAGCCCCATGACGCCACGCGACAGTTGCTAGTTGTTTAAGCCGCTGCAGAGCTTTGTAACGGCGGCTACAGACCTCCGTCACAGCTCGGTCGTATCAGCGGCCGTTAGATGTGTTGTGCCGAGAATAGGTGACTTTGAGCCGGGTACAGAGCACCGTGAGCTGCCGCTCGTTTCGGCAGAGATTATGGTTCAATTCAGGGATGCACCGAATCCAGAATTCGGAGTCAGCCGAATGTTGGGCTTTTTGACGGGACTCGGTTTCTGCCGAACCTTAGAAATGTTTCCACCGATCCCTACGCTTGCGCCACGCGCGCTACGCTGGTCGACGTGATGACGGCGCCGTTGATTACGGGAAGGTGTTAACGTAGGTGGAGCGTTCAATGCAGCAGGCTGTGAGGAAGTGGAAATGGAACTGGTGAGCAGAAAAAGTGATGTTTGGCAGCACTTTCAGTCAAAAGAAGGCCGTTCAAGTCCAGCTACATGTTCAATCTGCAATGCTGATTAGTCTGGTGGTGGCCAGGACCCTAAACAACACACAACATCACCGCTGTTACAACATCTGGTATCAAACATCTGGAAGAAGACGAGTTGTGATGAAGGAATCTACAGACAGCAGCCAGAATGCAGTAACTTCAGGTACGGCAAAGGAAGGACAGTCCCTGCTGACTTCATTAATGTGTTGACTGAGTTCATGGACTGAGGATGGGAGGAGGACTCAGCACAATCTCAACCACTGGATTCAGGATTCGGCCGAACCCCACAAATCTGGCTTTCTTTCATCCCTAGTTAAATTTAGTCCACAATATATGAGCGTTTGCCGTGACGGAAGTTAAGATGAGGAAAAAGATCGTGGTTTGCATTAAAACACTCCCAAGGAACACGCATTTCCTGAGTGAAAGGCTTTAGTTTTCCCCGGGAAGCGAACGCCGCTCTCTGGCTTTAAAGTCCCGTGTGTTAACGCATACAGCAAAAACCTGGAATCCTTACGAATTACAGTGCTTAACTGTTCGTAGCTTTTTGAACGAATGGTTCATGAGAACAGGCTGACCCTGAACACGCCTACAATGGTGTACCAGATTGTCAAAATGGGTAGATGTGCAATGCATCAAATAGCTCACATACCAAAAACTGACAAGTGTGGAGCACTAGGTGGCGCTATAATCCACATAGATTCTGTCTATAACTCGCACATTTCCAAAAAATTATTTATTTCACAAATTTGGGTTTTCTTTCAACCAAATTGTCAAAAAATAAATAACGTGGATGGTTTCCCTACAACCGTTACTCTTCACAAGTGAAATAAAGGATCAGTTCACTACTTTCATTGATTTTGGGTGTGACCAAAAAACAATTGCAGAAAAAATCGACAAATGCATCGGTAAAAAGTGACAAAAAACTTGGGAAAAGTGTCAAAAAAAGACGAGCAAATGTTAAAAAACGGGAAGACCGCACAAGGGTTAAAAGATCTACGCGTTCCTTGAATCGAGCTGAATCACATGACTTAGGCCACGCCCATTTCCACGAGGAACTTCCGCAAAAATCGCGGCATATGCAAAAGCAACTTTTGCATACCCCCCTTAGTCTGATCTGCACCAAACTCGGCACATAGCATCTCCAGACACCCAAAGTTCTCAAAAGAATTTTTTTTTAGCTAGCTACCAAACACGAACTTTAGCATATCTCGGCAAAAGTAACCGCTATCACCGCAAAATTTTAGATTATTGTTCGACATGTAAAGGAGTTGATAAAGTAATATATAAATCTATTTATAATGTGCCTGGCGTTTGGAAGACTAGATTAGGAAGACATGTGAAAGACACACGACACAGGAAGTCTGACTGCTGCCCCCTGCAGTTTTGGTTAAAAGAAACCCAAATTTGTGATATAGAAACTTTTTGAAAATGGGTCAAATTTGACCCGAGGACATCAGTGTGCTTCAGTGTAGGGCTGCATCTAACTATTACTTTCATTGTCAAATCTGTGGATTATTTTCTGGATGAATGGATCAGTTGTTTGGTCTCTAAAATGTCAGAAAATGGTGAAAAATGTGGATCAGTGTTTCCCAAAAAAAAAGCCCAAGATGACGTCCTCAAAATGTCTTGTTTTGTCCACAACTCAAAGATATTCAGATTACTGTCAGAGGAGAGAAGAGACTAGAAGATATTCAGATTACTGTCACAGAGGAGAGAAGAGACTAGAAGATATTCAGATTACTGTCCCAGAGGAGAGAAGAGACTAGAAGATATTCAGATTACTGTCAGAGGAGAGAAGAGACTAGAAGATATTCAGATTACTGTCCCAGAGGAGAGAAGATACTAGAAGATATTCAGATTACTGTCACAGAGGAGAGAAGAGACTAGAAGATATTCAGATTACTGTCCCAGAGGAGAGAAGAGACTAGAAGATATTCAGATTACTGTCAGAGGAGAGAAGAGACTAGAAGATATTCAGATTACTGTCCCAGAGGAGAGAAGAGACTAGAAGATATTCAGATTACTGTCACAGAGGAGAGAAGATACTAGAAGATATTCAGATTACTGTCAGAGGAGAGAAGAGACTAGAATATATTCAGATTACTGTCCCAGAGGAGAGAAGAGACTAGAAGATATTCAGATTACTGTCCCAGAGGAGAGAAGAGACTAGAAGATATTCAGATTACTGTCCCAGAGGAGAGAAGAGACTAGAAGATATTCAGATTACTGTCAGAGGAGAGAAGAGACTAGAAGATATTCAGATTACTGTCCCAGAGGAGAGAAGATACTAGAAGATATTCAGATTACTGTCACAGAGGAGAGAAGAGACTAGAAGATATTCAGATTACTGTCCCAGAGGAGAGAAGAGACTAGAAGATATTCAGATTACTGTCAGAGAGGAGAGAAGATACTAGAAGATATTCAGATTACTGTCCCAGAGGAGAGAAGAGACTAGAAGATATTCAGATTACTGTCCCAGAGAGAAGAGACTAGAACAATATTCACATTTAACATTTGACATCACACAAAGTTTACTTTTATTTCATAAAAAAGTACTCAAACTGACGAGATTGTCAAAATAGTTGCTGATTAACTTACTAGTTGACGGCTAATGGATTGATCTTTACAGCTCTACTTCAGTGTCTTTGGTGTCTTGTGTCTGCTGCTCTGTTGATTCCTAACCTTTGACAGATTGTAGCGGAGGAGAGGCGTGAGACGAGAGCTTGTTTGAGGTATTTTTGATGGAGGAAGTCTGTTTTAGTTTGAGCAGAGCTGGATGCTGTCGGTGCCGGCTGCCAACCAGATTAAAGTGATGCTTCAGATCTTATAAAGGGGGTTAGTTTGTTTTGTTGTGTGGCTTGTGAATCCCAACTATCGCTTTTAAACTTTAGGATGGACTTAACCCTTGTGTTGTCTTCCCGTCCACCATGAATGTGTTGTCCTTCCGGGTCTAAACTGAAAATGAACTTTTTTTGGCACTTATTCCAATGTTTTTGTCACTTTTCTCAATGCTTTTTTTAAATTCATGGTCATTAAACCTAATTTAAATGACATTATACCCAATTTTTGAGTCAATAAAATCAGAAATTATGCATTTTCTTTTGACTAATAGTAAAGATCAGAGGATGTTGAGTGAATAACAGACTGTTTTATGTCAAACTTTAGTCTTGACACCCATAATTCAATGCAAGTAATCATTAATTGTACCTATGAAGATTGTTCTATGGGTTCCATACAACGCACATCATGCATCCATGTTATTTTTAGGCAATTTGGTTGTAAGAAACCCATATTTCTGATATAAAAAACTTTGAAAATGGGTCAAATTTGACCCGAGGACAACACAAGGGTTAATGGAAGTTGCTCTGTGGCACCATGTTGGATGAAAATGTTACTAGGAACAGAATTAGTTTTTCTCTATTATATAAAAAAAGCATTCGACTAAATGTTATTGTTTATCATGATTTCTTGCAGTGAAAGTTGACAAAACTCATCCAGATGAGTGCACCCTTCAGTGGCTTCACGTATAGTTCCAGCTCTCAGACTGAACACTGACACTTGTTTGTGTCCGTATCAACGTTTAAATAGAAAGATCAGCAACGCTGAGCAAAAGTGTTTTTAATTTCAGTTTGTTTTTTACTTAAAATGAGCTCAGTCATTTTTATGACAACAGGCATCACTGAAAAGGTAAAAAAAGTCATTCAATGTCAAAATGCCGTCTAAAAATTCCTCCCATAATTTGTGTGTGTGTGTGTGTGTGTGTGTGTGTGTGTGTGTGTGTGTGTGTGTGTGTGTGTGTGTGTGTGTGTGTGTGTGTGTGTGTGTGTGTGTGTGTGTGTGTGTGTGTGTGTGTGTGTGTGTGTGTGTGTGTGTGTGTGTGTGTGTGTGTGTGTGTGTGTGTGTGTGTGTGTGTGTGTGTGTGTGTGTGGTTATGCAATAAACCAGTTCATGCAGTTCCACACTCTGCCAGTTGGGGGAGCTGTTGACCAGCGTGTGTGTGTGTACAGACTAGGGATCAGTTAAAGGCCATATTTCATATTTTTTTCACATTTTTTATTGCTGTATGATATTAATATCTCTCATATTATTGTTATTGTTTAGTTTGGGTTTTTTTTTTTTTTTTCTCATTTTTTGGGGCTCCGGAGAATAAAATGAGCGTTTTGCGTCTTTTGAATAATAAACTGACTTTTTGTTATTGTTCTATTCAGATTTTTATTTTAACCTTGTAATAAATAAATAAATAAATAACCAGGGACTGTTGAGTGTGTTGTACATATGAGTATGTTTTCAAACCAGAGGTGCTTCTGATGCTAACAGGAGAGATTTTTAAAGTTAACAGTACCTTCACATTATTTTCCAGAAAATAAACAAATAAAACCTGAAACTGTTGCAGTCTGTCTGTTTATGTTTGTATTAGGGCTGTCAAACGATTACATTTTCTTAATCGTGATTAATCGTTGAATTTCTATAATTAATCTCGATTAATCACGTTTTATCACATGATTAAAATTCTATTATTTTGCATTTCAGAACAGTTTTTTTAAGTCCATATCAACAATGGAAAGCCGTTCTTACCAGAGGATCTTGATTGGGAATCAAATGAATGCAAAGAAAGTGACTTTATGAAGTTGACTTCCCCTCGTGTTGGGCCATTTCATTACTCATTGCCAGACCCTTAATCTTTCGGATTTGGGTCTGGATTTCCAGGCTAGCGACCGGTGGCTCTGAATTCAATTTCCTCTTCGATAACTGTCACTGGGCATCTATTCCAATGATGAACCAGTGAACATGTTTTCAGCTTTCCAAAATGTTGAGGTTGCTGCTGAACAGATAATGAAAGTGAAAGCTCACAGGTGTGATGTAATCTGGGGTGTTAACTGTCAGCAGTGTGAAAGGAACAGACAAACACATGTTTACTGGAACAGATGAACTGTGTCTGAACAGGGAGGAGTCTAAAGAATACTTTTATTAGAATCATTTGAAGTTGCAGTAAATCTTGAAATGAAATAGTGTTTGGATGTCAAACACAACAGTATATTGGAATAAAAACCACATGACACTGTGAAGTTCCCCCTTTATTATATGATCAGCAGAGGAAACTAACTGCAACTTCAACCTAAAGGCTCTGACACACCAGCCCGATAATCTGCCGTCGGACAGTCTGGCGAGGTCGGTGACTCGAGTCTGTTCAGTGTGTCCGTGCCGTCGTCCGTCCGAGGGGCCGTCGGCCTTCGTTTCGGCCGATTTGACTTGTTGAATCGGCCAGTGGGCAGTCGGACTCTGACCAATTACCGGAAATGACGAGCGGGATGAGCACGATGAACAGCCTCTCAAAATCTGAGGAAAATCTTTTAAACTGACCTTTGTTGATCTGAAATGAAGACCGATTCAGCGACTGCACGGCCTATTTCGCGCTTCAAATGTTTTCAGAAACACGTTTCGGTGAACTATTTTAGTAAAATATGAGATCGTATTCAGAACAAGCCGCCATTTAGGTCGGAAATGAAATTTGGGAGAAGCCAGACCCACGTGACGCGTTCATCAAATCAGCTGCCGGTTTTCAGGCGTATTACGTCTCGCGCACGTGCAGGACGGACGCTCAAGCACGCTCGAGGCACGTTTTTGACCAACTCGGGGAGACTGATCAGTTCTTGGTGTGTCAGAGCCTTTAGGTTGCAGATTGTTTTCTCTCTGCTGAACACATAATGAAAGTGAAAGCTCACAGATGTGATGTAATGGGGGGGTTTTAACTGTCAGCAGTGTGAAAGGAACCGTTTCCTAGAACAGATGAACTGTGTGAGAACAGGGAGGAGTGTCGGGACTATAAAAACCCAGCTGAATGTCTCACTGGGCTGTGACTGAAACAAAGATTATAATCCAACATGTTTTCCTTCAAAGTGCTCCTCTTTGTTGGGGCTGTGGCTCTGCTGGCCGTTGCTGTGGAGTCATCAACCGATGGAGGTAAAGACTTTTCAGTTTGGGGTGTGTGAAAATGTAGGGACACAAGTTATACTTCTTGAGTTCCATTTTGGGGAGACTCTTTTTTTCCTTTTCTACTGAACTGTTCACTTTGCAGATTCACATTGTACTTTTCAAAAGGACATCAACTCAAATTAGGCTACTGTGCTGTGTGTGTGTGTGTGTGTCTGTGTGTGTGTGTGTGTGTGTGTGTGTGTGTGTGTGTGTGTGTGTGTGTGTGTGTGTGTGTGTGTGTGTGTGTGTGTGTGTGTGTGTGTGTGTGTGTGTGTGTGTGTGTCTGTGTGTGTGTGTCTGTGTGTGTGTGTGTGTGTGTGTGTGTGTGTGTGTGTGTGTGTGTGTGTGTGTGTGTGTGTGTGTGTGTGTCTGTCTGTGTGTGTGTGTATGTGTCTGTGTGTGTGTGTCTGTGTGAGTGTGTGTCTGTGTGTGTGTCTGTGTTTGTGTGTGTGTGTCTGTCTGTGTGTCTGTGTGTGTGTGAGTGTGAGTGTGCGTGTGTGTGTGTGTGTGTGCCCAGAGGGACATGTCAGACATCTTTAAATTGGGCACTTTTACTTTTGAATCTTAATTAACCAAAAGGCTGTTTCTGTTTTTCATCTGTAGTCCCCTGGCCTCGATGTTAAAAAGGCTTTTTTTAAATACAAAGAAACAAGAAGGAAAGAAAGACTAGCAGAGTGGAACTTGGCACAAAACAAGAGAAAGCACAGAAGGAAAAAGATTAGCAACAAAACCAAAGTCAAAGCAGAACGGAGGTGAATCAACGGCTGTTTAGAGCAATAAAAGCAGGAGTGAAATTAGAGGAAGAAGAAAAACTAAAATACATATATGTTGAGATTGCAAACTAACAGAATACATACATAATAAATAGTTTTAGTGTTGACATAAATAAGGGGATTGTAAGCTTGTGAAAATCTTTTAAAGCGTGAGGTTGCATAATGCCCCTTTAAAAACCTGTCAACTTATATGAACAAATGAAAGCGCTAATTACTACCTGCTGCTCCAACAGAACAAACCAGCAGATACGACATCCAGACATGGCATCAGCTCGTAGCGCTCTACGACGCTCCAGTTTTCAATGCTGAGAGGATGAAGAGGCCGCTGGAAGGAACTTCCTTTGTGTTAGGACCAATCAGCCACTCTGGAGTCAGGTCAGTCCTAGTCTATATCGACGACGATTCATTTCCAGGATTGTTCAATTCAATTCAGTTCAATTTTATTTATTGAATCAAATCATAACAAGAGTTATCTCAGGACACATTACAGATAGAGTAGGTCTAGACCACACTCTATAATTTACAAAGACCACACAATTCCAGTGATTCCCCCACATTGTTCAGGTGCCCCATGAAATTCTGCCAGATGTCCCTCCTTTTCGGCTGGATGTCCATCACCTTCCGCTTTCTTGTTTCTTGTGTTACCAAATATTTCTCTAGCTGGTCCGCTAGTGTTGCTGAGTTCTTTCCTTTGTTGACTTGAGCACATGTTTAGTTCACTTATTCAGAACATGAACGCCTTTAGCAATATATTGTCTGTTTGAGGGTATATTCATATTGTTTTAAAATTCCTGCTGTATTCATTACATTGCTACTGTATTTCTTAAATGTATAGTGTATTTGTATTGCCTTTTGTATTGTAGGGTGCCTGTTAAGACCTGGCTAGGGACAACAGATGGGAACCAGCACTTGTAGCTAACTCTGGCTCGTTTACAGCAAGTCATTAGTCTGTCGATCAATGAGCATTGTCCCTATCAAATACATACATTACAAATAATCTATATGACTGGCCCTTGATGTGGTTCTCATTTTCTAGTGTGGCCCTTAGGGAGGTTGAGTTTGACCCCCCTGGTCTAGCGCCATAAGGCTTCCGTGCTACACATTGGTGATGGTAGAGAGTTGTTGCCCCCCCACCCCGCCGTGAAGTGCTTTGAGTGTCTATGATACAGCGCTATATAAATGTAATAAATGATTATTATGATTAACAAACAGAACTGAAGATCAGGTAGAGAGGTACTTCCTAAACTTTAATAACAAGTGTCCCATTGCTGGCTGAGCTTGAAGTGGAACTGACGGACGATGAAGAAACCAAACCCTTTTAACATCAAACATCTTCAAACTGTTTGTTTCTCAGAGTCACGCTCGCCGATGGATCTCAGTGGCTCGTCCATAAAGGAGACAACTATGGCGACTCCTCTGACACGGTGGTGACCAGCGCTCGACACATGAGCTCAAAGTGGACGGTGAATCTTTGTGTTTTTTCATAACTACATTTGTATCTCTACAGGACAGTGTCAAAGGGTTAAACTATTTTTGTTTTCTTCATCTTTACAGGTTGTTCAAACAGTGGATTTCCAGGGGACAAAGAAAGTAGTGGACTTTGTGCAGGACGGTGGCTCCGAATACAGTCTCATCTTTGATAACTGTCACCTGGCCTCTCGCCGAATGATGAATCCGTAAACATGTTTTCAGCTTTCTGAAAGGTTGATGTTGTTTGTTTCCTCATGATGAACAGATATATTATTCATGTGGATTTGTTATTTTATTTTATCATCCTGTTTATGATGTATGGGACCTTGAATGTCCCCTTGGGGATCAATAAAGTATCTATCTATCATCCATCCATCCATCTAGATAATGAAAGTGAAACCTCACAGATGTGATGATATCTCTCAGTGTGGAAATAAACAGACAAAGGTGAAGTTGCAGTTTGTTTCTTCTCTGCTGAACGGATAATAAAGGGGACACTTCACAAGACATGTGTTGGGCTTTTTATTCCACCAGAGGGCTCCACACTCATTCATTAAGCCATGGGTTGGTTCTTATTTAACTCTTCTCTGCATAATGTCTTCTATACATAGACAGGAAAAGAAATGGACAAAGCAAACAAAAAAAAAAAGCAGACAAAGCCTTACCGGCAATTTCCACTGACTGCAGAACGTCTGCGTCCCAGCTCCGTCCCTACTCCGTCCCAGCTCCGTCCCAGCTCCGTCCCTACTCCGTCCCTACTCCGTCCCAGCTCCGTCCCAGCTCCGTCCCTACTCCGTCCCTACTCCGTCCCATCTCCGTCCCATCTTCGTCCCAGCTCCGTCCCAGCTCCGTCCCTACTCCGTCCCTGCTCCGTCCCAGCTCCGTCCCTACTCCGTCCCTGCTCCGTCCCAGCTCCGTCCCTACTCCGTCCCATCTCCGTCCCATCTTCGTCCCAGCTCCGTCCCAGCTCCGTCCCTACTCCGTCCCATCTCCGTCCCATCTCCGTCCCTACTCCGTCCCAGCTCCGTCCCTACTCCGTCCCAGCTCCGTCCCAGCTCCGTCCCTACTCCGTCCCTACTCCGTCCCATCTCCGTCCCTACTCCGTCCCAGCTCCGTCAGTCCCAGCGCTCCGGAGCAGATACACAGAGCTTCTATTTTTGCTGGACGCCGGAGAGCGCCGCAGCAATTCAGCACACGGCAGATAGTGCGGGACAGGAAGTCGAGCACAGAAACAAAATAAAAATCCGGTTAATTTTCAAAGTAAAATCCAGCGTGCTCACGGCGGATCATATCTCCTGCTCTACACCTTGAACACAGCTCAGAGCTGTTCCCCCTCTACTCCTCTGGATGGAAACTAACTGGTGTTGGCTTTGTGGTTCTATTCTACGTGAATTCGTGAGATCTCGTGGGTCCTCGTGACTTCAGCTGTCAGTCATGGCTGCAGCCGTGCGCAACAAATCCGGACCTGGTGGGTATTGACGGACGGCGGAGCACGCAGCCGGTCCACAGCGGAGCCGGTAGATCTGCAGAGATCTGAGGAGCAGTTAACCATAGTCCTCAGAAATCCACTGGAGGAAGGGGATGTGGCCGGGTTAGCTCAGTTGGTAGAGCAGGCGCACATATATGGAGGTGTATACCTCAATGCAGAAGGTCCAGGGTTCAAGTCTGACCTGAGATGATTTCCTGCATGTCATCTCCCTCTCTCTCATATCTATCTCTTCTTTCCATTAAAGGCAGAAATACCCCAAAAAAAATTTAAAAAAAGAAGAAGAAGGGGACGGACATCCGGCGCAATATCCGGCGGCACCGGAGCAATGCCGGAAGTGGAACGTCTAGACTAATTAGCAAGGGGGTAAGCTTCTCCTCACAACCCGAACCTCCTATGGCGCCATTTTGATGCTACCAAGCCATCACCTCCCGTTAGCATCCCATTGACTGCCATTCATTCTGATGCTACCAAGCCATCACCTCCCGTTAGCATCCCATTGACTGCCATTCATTTTGACGTCACTTTGACAGAGAATAACTTCACATCTGAAGCGTTTAAAGACTATTTGTCCGTTGTTTATTTCTAAAGAAACACGACAATGTATAAAAGGCTCCATTACCTTGTAGCTCACGTTATGGCTCCGTAGCAGACGTTGTTATAACAATAGGCTAACGATTGGGTCATAACCACGAGACTTACTGTCTCATAGTAGAGGAATTACCGTATAGTCCAGGAGAAGCTCTCAGGCAGTTTGGACTTCCATTAGCTGTTTAAGTGTAATTACTAATGTTAACTATCATGTTAGTGATCAGTAATTAGCCTGTGCCTATGTTATCTCCTTACATATACCTACGCTCTCCGTCTCTGCTAGATTGGGAATGATTGAGATTTCTCTTGGCACAGCTACCAGAAGACTTCCAACTTTCAGACAGGTTGCTCACGTCACATCTACGTCTTCAAGCTCAGTTGGAGGCTGCTCAGTAACGCTCAGCCATCACCGGAAAAGAGCTTCTAACATCCTTCACTGGTCTCCGTCCAGAGACACGGGGTCTGTTGGTCCATTATATATATATATGTCTATGCTAATTAGTTGTCAACTATTAAATTAATATATATATATATATATATATATATATATATATGTGTGTGTGTATACTATGTATGTAGGTTGTACATGTTACTGTAGTATATTATACTGATCAGTAGAGATAAAATGAGCATGAAAGGTGATTGAAGGGAGCAGATTCCCTTCTGTTGATGTTTACTGAACATCAGTACTATAGTTTATACCTTTATAATAGTTGGTACAGAAGGTGAAGCTCTTTTTTAAAAAATTTGGGTTAAATTAAGATGTTTTACAATCATTGTAAATATTATTATGATGATGAAAGACGGTCTAGTCTGTATTTAAACCTGACGAACAGAAATAATTCATTCACCCAGTTCAGTTTGTCTGACAGCTGCGTCAAGAGACCCGCGTAACACCGGAAACAGAGGTGCTCTGGCCTTCAAAATAAAGTATAAAGTCTTAACCCTTGTGTGTGCGTGCGCGCGCGCGCGCGCGCGCGTGTGTGTGTGTGTGTGTGTGTGTGTGTGTGTGTGTGTGTGTGTGTGTGTATGTGTATGTGTGGCTGTCTAGACTAGAAAATGGGGAAAGTAGCTGAACTTTCTGGAGGTCTCCTAAGAAGCTTTGTGCTGGGGAGAGAGTGTATGATGGGCTGATGGTGATGTCATTTTGGATTATGGTTTATTGTCTATTTTGTTACTATTTTCTTGAATGGTGTTGTTGTTGTTGTAAAAAAACAAAAGAGAAGTAAAAAAAATGTTAATCACAACAACAAAAATCCAGGGTGTTTGGTAATATTGTTGTGCTTCCTAAAGGCCACCAGAAGGCAGAAAGTGTGATCAAATAAAGTGATTAATATCAATAATATTCATAATATTCTTCTACTTTTGTGTATGTATTGTTTCCATCTCTTTGCTCATTGGCTCATTGATCCATACAGTGTTTTTTTCCATCTTCTTTTTGAAGAATCTCGAACGGCATTGATCGGACCGCCATTAAAGATAACAAACTAATGGCAAATATATCAAATCAACATCATGTTTTGAAGGACTGATCCTGGTTCTGGCGTTCCACGTTAGACCAGATCAACGCCCTCCGCCTCTCACAGCCGCAGGTTTGAACACTATATTGATCCTAATGCTGACAGAGCTGAAACACATTAACACATATTGATTAGTTGGATCACATTCAGGGAAGAAACAAGACATGTTTCTGGGAATTTAGAGAGTTTTACATTTACATTATTCAGATTACACATATGGGTTCTTTTTTTTTAGGATTCTGATATTTTTTTGACAAGATATCTTAAAGTGTAGCTGTATAGTATACTATTTTAGAATACTATTTTGCCTATAAAATATACTATTAAAATATATTTGATTAGGTTTTCGCTACCCTACAGGCCTGGCAGTGTGCAAAAGGCCTTTTGAAACATTTAGTATAATGTAAGAAGATGAACGTTACAGAAAATATAACATTAAAGGGTGTAACTTTGGGCTCAACATTTTTTTTATTAAAGAAAACTCGATAAAAGAGACAAAAAGTTTAAAAAAAAATCCTCTCAAAAAAAAAAAAAATCGATAAAAGAGACAAAAACGTCAAAAAAAATTGGAAAAAATGTCAGAAAAAGCGACATCCAAAGTTTTTGTCGCTTTCTTTGACATGTGTGGCTTTTAATGTTTTGGTCGCTTTTTTCAATAATTATTTTCAATAATTTCTTCAATGTTTTTGTTGCTTTTTTTAATACATGCCACCTGTCCTGGGGACCTCCCTAGATAGAGGAGATCTCAATATATATATATGTATATATATATATATATATATATATATATATATATATATATATATATATACATATGTATATATATATATATATACATACATATGTATATATATATATATATATATATATATGTATATATATATATATATATATATATATATATATATATATATGTATATATATATATATATATATATATATATATGTATATATATATATATATATATATATATATATATATATATATAAATAGCCTACTGCTACTACTACTGTTTATACTACTGCAGCACTTTCCTGCAGTGAAGGATCTGAATACGTCTTCCACCGCAGTACGCAGTACTGTATATACACTTAGAAACTTACCCTTATAAGAAAAACATAAAAAAAATAGAATTAATTGTATTTTCAATGCTTTGACGATCGTCAACAAGACTTTTATTTTGAAGCTTCTGACCGGAAATGGAGCGTATGTTGGTTGTTTGTGACTTGACGCTATGGCCGCTGCGGCTCCTCCGACAGCAAACATGGACGTTACATGTGAGAGAATGACCTAAACATGATCCTTCCACTTATCTGTGGGAACAACCAGCAGACACAACAAGGTACGAGCGATATTATTACACATTCACCGAGTTTATCACCCTGTTAACTGACCCGCTAACTGCTAACGTTTGAAACTAGCTCGCCTGGTTAGCTCAGTTAGCTAACAAACGTTATATCGTGTAACGGGAACCTCGGTGCGCCCATTACCGGACACGCCTCCCACCGAAGCGCTTCTTCATTTTCTCTACGAAATATTTTAACATAACACACAACAGCGATGAAAACAGCAAACTCCGTGTGTTTATATCC
>CM042321.1:2904143-2945820 GCA_023566125.1 Zingel zingel | reverse complement strand
CTCATCCACACTGCAAACGGCTACGGTCAGAGATGGCTCAGTGTACAGTCCTTTCCTAACCGTCTCCATGCTTGTAGCTAAGTCTATTCATTCAGCTTTTCATGTTCATGCCTCCCAGTTAGGAACAGCTGCTGTTTGGAGTCAGATTTTAGTTTTCTGGACGATCTATAAAGCAATTTTGTCCCCCCCCCCCACCCCCCCCTTTCCAAAAACACTCACTACACAACAACTTGATAACACGCCAATGATGGCATACGAATTGGCGTGTCATACATACGCCACTAAATGAGATCAGTCTGCACTACACAACATCTGTCATCCCCATTCAGTCCCGGATGATCCTGTTCAGGGGTGCAATGGGGGGGCTGCTGCATGTCCCAGCATGCACTGGGAACAAACCCATTTCCAGTTCAGCTCCCCTGCTTGTCTCTGTTCCGTGGGAAGAAAACACAGAATATAAAATCAACTGTTACATCAACGCTTGGACTCGCTCCCCTGCATTCCTCCCGCCGTTCGTTCATTGACTCTTGTTTTCGGTGGAGTTACGTAACATCCTCGAGATCCATTTGAACAAACGGGGGGCTCCTTTTAAACTCTCTGAGGACCTCAACGCGCCCTCTTTACACATTTCCAGCATTATATGTCATGACTGTGCACACAGCGAGGCATCAGTGTTCCCGGTTTTTAATCCGAGACCTTTTTTGTTTTCCTTTCTGAAGTAATGGGAATGATCTATGTTCTGTTCAGACTTGAACCGGGGTCGGCACTCGCAAATACGGCATTCCTTGGTTCACTTCAGGTCTGAACGATCCGAGTCCCAAACACATGAAGTGAACCAAAAACACAGAGCGTTTACTAACCTCGCACACAATTTTAAGACGTTTTTGACGCCTTTTTTCCGCAGTTTGTTTTTGCTTTTTCCAATGTTTTAAATTTTAAATTTTTCTTCTACATATTTTCAGCGATTATTTCTACGTTCCAATTTTTCTGATATAAAACAAAAATAAAAAACGGGTCAATGTGACCCAAAGTCAACACAAGGGGGTTAAAGGGACGCTGACTTTCAGATCCATAAGCTGTTCTGAGCACACGTCGCTGGCCGTCTGTGTGACATCATCGTCTCTCCTTCGCTCGCTGTCTGTCTGTCAGCTGCTCACGTTGTTCCGCCTTTCTTCTAAAATATTAGAAACGCTAAAGCAGAACCAGGGAACCAAAGACGTCATAAATGTGCTGCTCCTTTATTTCTGAGAGCAGAAGGCGAGTTTTACTCAGATGTTGTGTCCTCTAGACCGGCGGCCGTGTGACGTTTGGTGCGTTTGACAAAGTGCAGTGTGAAAGCAAACCACAACTAAAAATACAACCATGTTACATCTTTAACTTTGAATCGCACTGAGCCCACGGAACAATAGGTGTGAAAGCGCCCTCACTTACACAAACTGTTGTTGATGTATGCTGTGTTTGCATGTCTATTTACTTAGAAATAATATGATTTTGTGAAATAAGGGGCAGGACCAAATAAGCTGTTTGCTTCCACCTGCTCCTTCTCAAACTAATCTTTTTATTAGATGGAAACGATCTGAAGAGAACGCAAAAGTGGCGTTGCGTTCTCCGTTTTTAGTCCGTGTTTAGACGAGCGTTTTGGGGGTGGAAATGTGCGTGCATATGGTGACGCAAAAGTGTGAAATTCAATGTAGTATGCACACCAGGCAGCTAGGTGGTGGTGTGAAGTAGAGCTGGGCAATATATCGATATTATATCGATATATTGATATGAGACTAGATATCATCTTAGATTTTGGATATCGTAATATGGCATAAGTGTCTTTTCCTGGTTGTAAAGGCTGTATTACAGTGAAGTGGTGTCATTGTCTGAACTTACCAGACTGTTGTAACTGTTATTGCCTTTACTCACTTAGTCATTATATCCACATTACTGATGATTATTTATCAAAAATATCATTGTGTAAATATTTTGTGAAAGCACCAATAGTCAACACTACAATATCGTTGCGGTATCGATATCGAGGTATTTGGTCAAAGATATCGTGATATTTGATTTCCTCCATATGGCCCAGCCCTAGTGTGAAGCACTGGCACAAACATCACCAAGTCCACGCGCCTGTGTAGAACCTTCCTTCTTCTACTTATCTCCTCCTCCTCCTCCTCCTCCTCCTCCTCCTCCTCCTCTCTCTGTCTCCCTCTTCTCCTCCTCCTCTCCTCTCCCTAGTAGCGCGAAGCGAACAACAAATGGCAATTTTGTCTGGACAGACAAGGAGGCGGAGTTATTGCTCCAAACAACCTTATCTGATCAGTAATTACTATCTGTGAATATTTCGTACAACTGCTGTGAAGACTCTTGCATGTTTATCAGAGCTGCTAGGGCAACTTGAAGGTCTGACGTACGGAAATAATCCGACATGTTTGTTGTTATTTTCCTGTATTCTGGCGCATGCCAGTGACCCATTCTCAGTTACAACTGAGAAGGGTCTGGTGTCAACCAGGCTAGCATTGTTACCCTTTAGACGGGAATGCGACGGTGGAGCCTTTTTAAGATTTCCACTCTGGAGGTTGGTTTCACTTTTTAGCGTTTTTAAGCCCCCAAAAAACGCCGTCTGCGTCTAAACGAAAGGCACATCTGATAAAATATTGTCGTTTTCACCCGCGAGCGTTGTTGTGTAAACAGGGCCTTGACGTCATCTGCAAAATGACCTGAATGTGTGTTGAGTAGCCCTCGGTTATGTTGGGGCTACTCAACACACATTCTGTGAGAGAATATTGCTCCGTGTTTACTTCCCGCTCTGCCAAACTCCCTCACATATATACAGCAGCTCCTTTATTTGTGCAACAGCATTTACAGAATAGTTCAAAAATGAGCTGCAGCTAAACCGCTTCCTCCTCCACTGCTGCCCTCCAGCTTATTGCTGATCCTGCAAACGTCCACCTTGACCTACACACACACACACACACACACACACACACACACACACACACACACACACACACACACACACACACACACACAGCAGGGTTTAAGTGCTGAGCTCCTGTTTCAGGAGGTCATCCTTCTTCATCTTTGTGTCTGGCACCCATCACCCCGCCTTCTTCCCTGTGTCCTCCATCTCTGCTACATCTAGTATTTACTGTATATGTTACTGCTATAGACCGAAACACAGCGACGTCTCGCTAATGCCGCATACACACCACACCAATGAGGCAGACAATAGTCAGCAAAGCCCTGATTTTTTTTTTGATGAATCTAAAGATTATTTGGTCAGATTTCCCTGTTTGTGTGAGGTATGTTACACGTGTTTTTCGATGTGAAAAGGATCTGGAAGAACATCCTGGCCTTGCAAATAATGAACATGTTCAATAGCTTCCATCTAATGTCAGAAAATGGTGAAAAATGTGGATCAGTGTTTCCCAAAAAGCCCAAGATGACGTCCTCAAATGTCTTGTTTTGTCCACAGCTCAAGTGTCGACTCGTCTCAGACTTGCTAACGTTAGATTCAGGCTATTTAAAGCCTCCTCTGTGAACTCACTGAGTCACTTTTGAGGATCTCTCTAATCTTAGACGCCGCGTCTGGAAACAAAATGTTTCCAACAGCAACATTTGGTCTCGGGCAGTGAGCGGTGGGTGTCGTTCAGAAGGCGAGCGGAGCGGTAGAAACTGGATTATTACACACAGAAACACAGAAAGTAGAGCGGTAGAAACTGGATTATTAGAGACAAACACAGAAAGTAGAGCAGTAGAAACTGGATTATTAGAGACAGAAACACAGAAAGTAGAGTGGCAGAAACTGGATTATTACACACAGAAACAGAGAAAGTAGAGCGGTAGAAACTGGATTATTAGAGACAGAAACACAGAAAGTAGAGCAGTAGAAACTGGATTATTAGAGACAGAAACACAGAAAGTAGAGCAGTAGAAACTGGATTATTAGAGACAGAAACACAGAAAGTAGAGCGGTAGAAACTGGATTATTAGAGACAGAAACACAGAAAGTAGAGCGGTAGAAACTGGATTATTAGAGACAGAAACACAGAAAGTAGAGCAGTAGAAACTGGATTATTAGAGACAGAAACACAAAGTAGAGCGGTAGAAACTGGATTATTAGAGACAGAAACACAGAAAGTAGAGCAGTAGAAACTGGATTATTACACACAGAAACACAGAAAGTAGAGCGGTAGAAACTGGATTATTAGAGACAGAAACACAGAAAGTAGAGCAGTAGAAACTGGATTATCAGAGACAGAAACACAGAAAGTAGAGCGGTAGAAACTGGATTATTAGAGACAGAAACACAGAAAGTAGAGTGGTAGAAACTGGATTATTAGAGACAGAAACACAAAGTAGAGCGGTAGAAACTGGATTATTAGAGACAGAAACACAGAAAGTAGAGCGGTAGAAACTGGATTATTAGAGACAGAAACAGAAAGTAGAGCAGTAGCAACTGGATTATTAGAGACAGAAACACAGAAAGTAGAGTGGTAGAAACTGGATTATTACACACAGAAACACAGAAAGTAGAGCGGTAGTAACTGGATTATTACACACAGAAACACAGAAAGTAGAGCGGTAGAAACTGGATTATTAGAGACAGAAACACAGAAAGTAGAGCGGTAGAAACTGGATTATTAGAGACAGAAACGCAGAAAGTAGAGCAGTAGAAACTGGATTATCAGAGACAGAAACACAGAAAGTAGAGCGGTAGAAACTGGATTATTAGAGACAGAAACACAGAAAGTAGAGTGGTAGAAACTGGATTATTAGAGACAGAAACACAGAAAGTAGAGTGGTAGAAACTGGATTATTAGAGACAGAAACACAGAAAGTAGAGCAGTAGAAACTGGATTATTAGAGACAGAAACACAGAAAGTAGAGCAGTAGAAACTGGATTATTAGAGACAGAAACACAGAAAGTAGAGCGGTAGAAACTGGATTATTAGAGACAGAAACACAGAAAGTAGAGCGGTAGAAACTGGATTATTACACACAGAAACACAGAAAGTAGAGCGGTAGAAACTGGATTATTAGAGACAGAAACACAGAAAGTAGAGCGGTAGAAACTGGATTATTACACACAGAAACACAGAAAGTAGAGTGGTAGAAACTGGATTATTAGAGACAGAAACACAGAAAGTAGAGCAGTAGAAACTGGATTATTAGAGACAGAAACACAGAAAGTAGAGCGGTAGAAACTGGATTATTACACACAGAAACACAGAAAGTAGAGCGGTAGAAACTGGATTATTACACACAGAAACACAGAAAGTAGAGCAGTAGAAACTGGATTATTAGAGACAGAAACACAGAAAGTAGAGCGGTAGAAACTGGATTATTAGAGACAGAAACACAAAGTAGAGCGGTAGAAACTGGATTATTAGAGACAGAAACACAGAAAGTAGAGCAGTAGAAACTGGATTATTAGAGACAGAAACACAGAAAGTAGAGCGGTAGAAACTGGATTATTACACACAGAAACACAGAAAGTAGAGCGGTAGAAACTGGATTATTAGAGACAGAAACACAGAAAGTAGAGCAGTAGAAACTGGATTATCAGAGACAGAAACACAGAAAGTAGAGTGGTAGAAACTGGATTATTAGAGACAGAAACACAGAAAGTAGAGTGGTAGAAACTGGATTATTAGAGACAGAAACACAAAGTAGAGCGGTAGAAACTGGATTATTAGAGACAGAAACACAGAAAGTAGAGCGGTAGAAACTGGATTATTAGAGACAGAAACAGAAAGTAGAGCAGTAGCAACTGGATTATTAGAGACAGAAACACAGAAAGTAGAGCGGTAGAAACTGGATTATTACACACAGAAACACAGAAAGTAGAGCGGTAGTAACTGGATTATTACACACAGAAACACAGAAAGTAGAGCGGTAGAAACTGGATTATTAGAGACAGAAACACAGAAAGTAGAGCGGTAGAAACTGGATTATTAGAGACAGAAACGCAGAAAGTAGAGCAGTAGAAACTGGATTATCAGAGACAGAAACACAGAAAGTAGAGCGGTAGAAACTAGATTATTAGAGACAGAAACACAGAAAGTAGAGTGGTAGAAACTGGATTATTAGAGACAGAAACACAGAAAGTAGAGTGGTAGAAACTGGATTATTAGAGACAGAAACACAGAAAGTAGAGCGGTAGAAACTGGATTATTAGAGACAGAAACACAGAAAGTAGAGCGGTAGAAACTGGATTATTACACACAGAAACACAGAAAGTAGAGCGGTAGAAACTGGATTATTAGAGACAGAAACACAGAAAGTAGAGTGGTAGAAACTGGATTATTACACACAGAAACACAGAAAGTAGAGCGGTAGAAACTGGATTATTAGAGACAGAAACACAGAAAGTAGAGCGGTAGAAACTGGATTATTACACACAGAAACACAGAAAGTAGAGCGGTAGAAACTGGATTATTAGAGACAGAAACACAGAAAGTAGAGCGGTAGAAACTGGATTATTAGAGACAGAAACACAGAAAGTAGAGTGGTAGAAACTGGATTATTAGAGACAGAAACACAGAAAGTAGAGTGGTAGAAACTGGATTATTAGAGACAGAAACACAGAAAGTAGAGCGGTAGAAACTGGATTATTAGAGACAGAAACACAGAAAGTAGAGCGGTAGAAACTGGATTATTACACACAGAAACACAGAAAGTAGAGTGGTAGAAACTGGATTATTAGAGACAGAAACACAGAAAGTAGAGCAGTAGAAACTGGATTATTAGAGACAGAAACACAGAAAGTAGAGCGGTAGAAACTGGATTATTACACACAGAAACACAGAAAGTAGAGCGGTAGAAACTGGATTATTACACACAGAAACACAGAAAGTAGAGCAGTAGAAACTGGATTATTAGAGACAGAAACACAGAAAGTAGAGCGGTAGAAACTGGATTATTAGAGACAGAAACACAGAAAGTAGAGTGGTAGAAACTGGATTATTAGAGACAGAAACACAGAAAGTAGAGCGGTAGAAACTGGATTATTAGAGACAGAAACACAGAAAGTAGAGCAGTAGAAACTGGATTATTAGAGACAGAAACACAGAAAGTAGAGCAGTAGAAACTGGATTATCAGAGACAGAAACACAGAAAGTAGAGCGGTAGAAACTGGATTATTAGAGACAGAAACACAGAAAGTAGAGTGGTAGAAACTGGATTATTAGAGACAGAAACACAGAAAGTAGAGTGGTAGAAACTGGATTATTAGAGACAGAAACACAGAAAGTAGAGCGGTAGAAACTGGATTATTAGAGACAGAAACACAGAAAGTAGAGCGGTAGAAACTGGATTATTACACACAGAAACACAGAAAGTAGAGCGGTAGAAACTGGATTATTACACACAGAAACACAGAAAGTAGAGCGGTAGAAACTGGATTATTAGAGACAGAAACACAGAAAGTAGAGCGGTAGAAACTGGATTATTAGAGACAGAAACACAGAAAGTAGAGTGGTAGAAACTGGATTATTAGAGACAGAAACACAGAAAGTAGAGCGGTAGAAACTGGATTATTAGAGACAGAAACACAGAAAGTAGAGCGGTAGAAACTGGATTATTACACACAGAAACACAGAAAGCAGAGTGGTAGAAACTGGATTATTAGAGACAGAAACACAGAAAGTAGAGCAGTAGAAACTGGATTATTAGAGACAGAAACACAGAAAGTAGAGCGGTAGAAACTGGATTATTACACACAGAAACACAGAAAGTAGAGCGGTAGAAACTGGATTATTACACACAGAAACACAGAAAGTAGAGCAGTAGAAACTGGATTATTAGAGACAGAAACACAGAAAGTAGAGCGGTAGAAACTGGATTATTAGAGACAGAAACACAGAAAGTAGAGTGGTAGAAACTGGATTATTAGAGACAGAAACACAGAAAGTAGAGCGGTAGAAACTGGATTATTAGACAGAAACACAGAAAGTAGAGCAGTAGAAACTGGATTATTAGAGACAGAAACACAGAAAGTAGAGCAGTAGAAACTGGATTATCAGAGACAGAAACACAGAAAGTAGAGCGGTAGAAACTGGATTATTAGAGACAGAAACACAGAAAGTAGAGTGGTAGAAACTGGATTATTAGAGACAGAAACACAGAAAGTAGAGTGGTAGAAACTGGATTATTAGAGACAGAAACACAGAAAGTAGAGCGGTAGAAACTGGATTATTAGAGACAGAAACACAGAAAGTAGAGCGGTAGAAACTGGATTATTACACACAGAAACACAGAAAGTAGAGCGGTAGAAACTGGATTATTACACACAGAAACACAGAAAGTAGAGCGGTAGAAACTGGATTATTAGAGACAGAAACACAGAAAGTAGAGCGGTAGAAACTGGATTATTAGAGACAGAAACAGAAAGTAGAGCGGTAGAAACTGGATTATTAGAGACAGAAACACAGAAAGTAGAGCAGTAGAAACTGGATTATTACACACAAACCCAGAAAGTAGAGCGGTATAAACTGGATTATTAGAGACAGAAACACAGAAAGTAGAGCGGTAAACTGGATTATTAGAGACACAAACCCAGAAAGTAGAGCGGTATAAACTGGATTATTAGAAACAGAAACACAGAAAGTAGAGTGGTAGAAACTGGATTATTAGAGACAGAAACACAGAAAGTAGAGCAGTAGAAACTGGATTATTAGAGACAGAAACACAGAAAGTAGAGCGGTAGAAACTGGATTATTAGAGACAGAAACACAGAAAGTAGAGCGGTAGAAACTGGATTATTACACACAGAAACACAGAAAGTAGAGCGGTAGAAACTGGATTATTAGAGACAGAAACACAGAAAGTAGAGCAGTAGAAACTGGATTATCAGAGACAGAAACACAGAAAGTAGAGCGGTAGAAACTGGATTATTAGAGACAGAAACACAGAAAGTAGAGTGGTAGAAACTGGATTATTAGAGACAGAAACACAGAAAGTAGAGTGGTAGAAACTGGATTATTAGAGACAGAAACACAGAAAGTAGAGCGGTAGAAACTGGATTATTAGAGACAGAAACACAGAAAGTAGAGCGGTAGAAACTGGATTATTACACACAGAAAGTAGAGCGGTAGAAACTGGATTATTAGAGACAGAAACACAGAAAGTAGAGCGGTAGAAACTGCATTATTAGAGACAGAAACACAGAAAGTAGAGTGGTAGAAACTGGATTATTAGAGACAGAAACACAGAAAGTGGAGCAGTAGAAACTGGATTATTAGAGACAGAAACACAGAAAGTAGAGCAGTAGAAACTGGATTATTAGAGACAGAAACACAGAAAGTAGAGCGGTAGAAACTGGATTATTAGAGACAGAAACACAGAAAGTAGAGCGGTAGAAACTGGATTATTAGAGACAGAAACACAGAAAGTAGAGCGGTAGAAACTGGATTATTACACACAGAAACACAAAGTAGAGCGGTAGAAACTGGATTATTAGAGACAGAAACACAGAAAGTAGAGCGGTAGAAACTGGATTATTAGAGACAGAAACACAGAAAGTAGAGCGGTAGAAACTGGATTATTAGAGACAGAAACACAGAAAGTAGAGTGGTAGAAACTGGATTATTAGAGACAGAAACACAGAAAGTAGAGCGGTAGAAACTGGATTATTAGAGACAGAAACACAGAAAGTAGAGCGGTAGAAACTGGATTATTAGAGACAGAAACACAGAAAGTAGAGCGGTAGAAACTGGATTATTACACACAGAAACACAGAAAGTAGAGTGGTAGAAACTGGATTATTAGAGACAGAAACACAGAAAGTAGAGCAGTAGAAACTGGATTATTAGAGACAGAAACACAGAAAGTAGAGCGGTAGAAACTGGATTATTACACACAGAAACACAGAAAGTAGAGCGGTAGAAACTGGACTATTACACACAGAAACACAGAAAGTAGAGCAGTAGAAACTGGATTATTAGAGACAGAAACACAGAAAGTAGAGCGGTAGAAACTGGATTATTAGAGACAGAAACACAGAAAGTAGAGCAGTAGAAACTGGATTATTAGAGACAGAAACACAGAAAGTAGAGCGGTAGAAACTGGATTATTAGAGACAGAAACACAGAAAGTAGAGCGGTAGAAACTGGATTATTAGAGACAGAAACACAGAAAGTAGAGTGGTAGAAACTGGATTATTACACACAGAAAGTAGAGCGGTAGAAACTGCATTATTAGAGACAGAAACACAGAAAGTAGAGCGGTAGAAACTGGATTATTACAGACAGAAACACAGAAAGTAGAGCAGTAGAAACTGGATTATTACACACAGAAACACAGAAAGTGGAGAAGCTGCAGACTCCTGAGGGAGATTTAAATATCTGGAGTCTATATTTAGTCGGCCCACAGAGCGTCTGCTCGCTTGATGAAATGCAGCAGCATCAGGAGGACTGAGAGGACACGCAGACACAAAATGAATGTACATGATGACGTCAACAACAACAACAACAACAACACCACCACACAGGCAGGACGCTGATAAACGGGGGGTCTGTTGCACAAAAGTAGAATGAAGAAATCCAGGATAACTGAAAAAGCGCAGCTTGACTTAGTGTGGTCCGATCATCGCGGCTTAATCAGTTGCATGTTTGCCGAGCCAGGATGAGAAGGTGAAGCTATGTCAAGCCAGGTGTAGATAGCTGGGATAAGTGCACGTCCACGGCTTTCTTAAATAGACCACGGTATCGATCACAGATTTACTGATGCAGAAATGGAGAAGACGCGTGCAGCATATGTTTAACCCGCTGAGCAGCAGCTGTTAATGGAAAATTACGAGGAGGTGAAACATATAATATGCAAAAAGGGAAACACGGCTGTTGTTATCAGACAGAGAAAAAGCCCAACAGACAAAACAACTGAGTGAATGCGTAAGGATGTAAAAAGATCTGCTTAGGGCCTACTGGTCACTCCACATTTTTACAAAGTTATACACTCTGTTTTAATTGCTTTTAATATGCTTGTTTTGTGTTGGTTTTATTGCTGTATCTGTTTGTATGTGATAAATGTGCTGGTTTTACTCTAAAGGCCCTGACACACCAGCCAGACGGTCCGACCGTCGGCAGTAAAGCCAGTCGGACTGATCAGTCGGGTCCCTGAGGTCCAAAAAATGCCTCAGAACACACCGAAGAGACGCTGACTTGAGCGTACGCTCTGCACGTAATACGTCCCCACAGCAGCAGGCGGCGCTGCTCTGTATTGTTTCCATTAACAGTCTGATTATTTCCCAGAAAATGAAAACCGGCAGCTGATTGGACGAACAGCCAGACTGTCATGGCGACTCGTTCAGAATATGATCTCATATTGGACTAAAATAGTTCACCGTAACGTGTTCCTGAGAACATGTTAAGAGAGGAATAGGCCGTGCAGTCGCTGAATCTGTCTTCATTTCAGATCAACAAAGGTCAGTTTAAAAGATTTTCCTCAGATTTTGAGAGGCTCATCCGCTCCCCATTTCCGGTGAGTCCCGACTGCCCTGTCTCCGACTGAACATGTCGGGTCGGCCCAAATGAAGGCCGACGGCTCCTCGGACGGCCGACGGCACGGGACACACCGAACAGACTCGAGTCACCGACCTCGCCAGACGGTCCGACGGCCGATTATCGGGCTGGTGTGTCTTCTCTCTAAAGTGTCTTTGAGTAGCCTGTAAAGCACTATATAAATAAAATGTTTTATTATTTAGCCTACTTTGCCTTAACCCTTGTGTTGACTTCGGGTCACATTGGCCCGTTTTTAATTTTTGTTTTATATCAGAAAATATTGGACGTAGAAATAAGCGCTGAAAATGTGCAGAAGAAAAGGTTGAAACGAAGACAACACAAGGGTTAAAAGTGAGCAGAGAGAATTCATGTTCCTCGGGCAATTTACCCTAAGGACTAGGCCCTATTTCTGATACCGTGGGGGGCAGACATGTTGCCGTGGGGGGCCGCCACGGTCAAATCAACATAGAGGAAACACTGGAGTATACAAGTACAGGGTTGGTCGTACATTTTGGAATCTTGGCATAAACATACGACGTGTCACAGAGGAAAAATAAAGTAAGAAATATAAGGGGGAAATCCAGTCGACAGAAGGACGAAGAAGCTATGCTGTATTTAGTATCTGCTTTCTTAGGTTGGGTTTTCATTAGCCCTTGTGTAGGTCCAAAAAAGATCCTAAGGTGTCATCCCATCCTCCTTGTTAGCCGACAGTTTGTGAAGCATAGACTCATAAGATGCTGTCTCCACCATTGCATTAGTCCCGTCTTTCAGATTAGGAGATACCACAGTTTTCCAGTGTCTTAAAATAACTCCAGAAGCTGTGACCAAGCCCACCATAATGACAGAAAAAGTTCTTTTTAATATATTCGGTATTTGTGATCTGTCCCCTAGTAAGCATACGGCAGGAGTCACTGTACCTGACCAGTTACTCCACAACTTTGACCCAAAATTGACTCACTAATGCACATTCCCATACACAGTGAAGAAAAGTTCCTACCTCTGTTTTACACTTCCAACACATATTATCGTTCATCAATTTCATTCTGTGTAATCTCACAGGGGTATGATAATATCTATGCATGATCTTATACTGTGTGAACTTCCCTCTTAACTTGACCTTTTTTTAGAATTTTTTGGAGGACCTGCATCCTTCAAATAATTACAAATAATTACATAACTGTTCATTTAGTTTTTTTATTGTTAAAAAGAAAAAAAAGTCCTTCAGACGGTTCAATCACGGAGTTAGTAAAAGCCTTGAAAGCTTTGGAATTTTTGTCGAGTAATGGATTAGTTTCGTCTATATCTTTGACTTCAGTCAGTAAAAATCCCAAATATCTGCTGGTTACAGCTTCTTCTGTCGATCTGTTGATTATTTTCTGGATGAATGGATTAATCAGTCCCTCCAGTCCTCATATTTATGCCGGGGGGGGGCGCATTCTTTCAAATACGCCGCACTTTCGCCGCATATATTGCCGATTTCCGCGCAAAATATGCGGCGCTTACATGATTTCATAATCCCCGCGTTTCCGTTGCAAAAAAGTCGCGTATATATCTTAGCAGAAAGTTGAAAAATGTTGCGTTTATGTCACACAAGAGCAGCCGTTTCCCCTGTTGAACGTTATGAAGTGACGTAATTACGTGACGTGAACATCATCGAAAAGCTGCAGACCCCGCGATGTAGCCACGATGAGACCGCAGTCTTTGCAAGTTCCCGAAATTTCATCGCATGAAATTGCATAAATATCCCGCATATTCCATCGCATTCTTTAAGAAAACGTGCCGCATGATCACAGATTTCTGCAACAATCACAAAAAAACTCAACATTTTTCTGGAAGGACTGCACCAAGTCCGCGCGCCTTCTACTTCTCTCCCTCTCCTCCTCCTCCTCGCTCCCTCTCCTCCTCTCTCCTCCTCCTCCTCGCTCCCTCTCCTCCTCTCTCCTCCTCCTCCTCGCTCCCTCTCCTCTTCTCTCCTCTCTCCCCTCTCCTCCTCCTCCTCCTCCCCTCTTCCTCTCTCCCTGTCTCCCTCTCCTCCTCTTCCTCCTCTCTCCCTCTCCTCCTCCTCTCTCCCTCTCCTCCTCCTCGCTCCCTTTCCTCCTCTCTCCCTTTCCCCCTCCTCCTCCTCCTCCTCCTCCTCCTCCTCCTCCTCCTCTCTCCCTCTCCTCCTCCTCCTCTCTCCCTCTCCTCCTCCTCCTCGCTCCTCCTCCTCCTCTCTCCCTCTCCTCCTCGCTCCCTCTCCTCCTCGCTCCCTCTCCTCCTCCTCTCTCCCTCTCCTCCTCCTCGCTCCCTCTCCTCCTCTCTCCCTCTCCTCCTCCTCCTCTCTCCCTCTCCTCCTCCTCCTCTCTCCTCTCTCTTCCTCCTCCTCTCTCCCTCTCCTCCTCCTCCTCCTCTTCTTCCTCTCTCCCTCTCATCCTCCTCTCTCCCTCATCCTCCTCTCTCCCTCTCATCCTCCTCTCTCCCTCTCATCCTCCTCTCTCCCTCTCCTCCTCTCTCCCTCTCATCCTCCTCTCTCCCTCTCCTCCTCTCTCCCTCTTCTCCTCCTCTCTCCCTCTCCTCTCCCTAGTAGCGCGAAGCGAACAACAAAATCTGACAATTTTGTCTGGATAGACGAGGAGGCGGAGTTATTGCTCCAAACAACCTTATCTGATCAGTAATTACTATCTGTGAATATTTCGTACAACTGCTGTGAAGACTCTTGTATGTTTATCAGCCCCAAAAAATAATAATTAAAAAAAAGAAAATGGTAAAAAATGTGGATCAGTGTTTCCCAAAAAGCCCAAGATGAAGTCCTCAAATGACTCGTTTTGTCCCCAACTCAAAGATCTTCAGTTTCCTGTCCCAGAGGAGAGACTAGAAGATATTCAGATTACTGTCCCAGAGGAGAGAAGAGACTAGAAGATATTCAGATTACTGTCCCAGAGGAGAGAAGAGACTAGAAGATATTCAGATTACTGTCAGAGGAGAGAAGACACTAGAAGATATTCAGATTACTGTCCCAGAGGAGAGAAGAGACTAGAAGATATTCACATTTAACGAGCTGACATCAGAGAAGATTACCTGTTTCTATCTAAAAACATGACTCAAACAGATTCATCGATTATCAAAACGGTTGGCGATTCATTTAATAGTCGACAACTAATAGATTCATCTCTGCAGCTCTAACGGTGATGTCCGTTGTAATGTGCTCATTGAACGTGCTGAGAGAGATGCTGTCAGTCGCTGTTGTTGCCGTGACAACCGGAGGAGACAAAAGAACCGTTGTGGTCCATGACGCCCCCCGTACCAGCTCACACACACACACACACACACACACACACACACACACACACACACACACACACACACACACACACACACACACACACACTGTATATAGGATAAACACACATACATACACACACACACACACACACACACACACACACACAAACACAAACAAACACATACATACTGTACTTACACACAAATAAACAAACATACTGTACACACACACAGATAAACGCACACACACACATACACACACAGATAAACCAACAATCACCACTCTGGTTTGGTTGAAATAAACCCTTAATTCACTCATTTACATGTGGAAATATGCTGGCTCTATACACGCTAAAAGTCCTGATTATTTACATGGAGTCTGGTGGAAATATGCTGGCTCTATACACGCTAAAAGTCCTGATTATTTACATGGAGTCTGGTGGAAATATGCTGGCTCTATACACGCTAAAAGTCCTGATTATTTACATGGAGTCTGGTGGAAATATGCTGGCTCTATACACGCTAAAAGTACTGATTATTTACATGGAGTCTGGTGGAAATATGCTGGCTCTATACACGCTAAAAGTACTGATTATTTACATGGAGTCTGGTGGAAATATGCTGGCTCTATACACGCTAAAAGTCCTGATTATTTACATGGAGTCTGGTGGAGATATGCTGGCTCTATACACGCTAAAAGTCCTGATTATTTACATGGAGTCTGGTGGAAATATGCTGGCTCTATACACGCTAAAAGTCCTGATTATTTACATGGAGTCTGGTGGAAATATGCTGGCTCTATACACGCTAAAAGTCCTGATTATTTACATGGAGTCTGGTGGAAATATGCTGGCTCTATACACGCTAAAAGTCCTGATTATTTACATGGAGTCTGGTGGAAATATGCTGGCTCTATACACGCTAAAAGTCCTGATTATTTACATGGAGTCTGGTGGAAATATGCTGGCTCTATACACGCTAAAAGTCCTGATTATTTACATGGAGTCTGGTGGAAATATGCTGGCTCTATACACGCTAAAAGTCCTGATTATTTACATGGAGTCTGGTGTAGTTTGGTGATGGTGATTTCGGGGCTGTTTGATGTTAAACTAAAAGGATCTTCCTCTTTAACTAAAAGGTCTATCTCTGTAGGATCCTTTCATAATGTTGTCAGACACTTAGAATAATAATCTGAGTCTGTCGGCGACAACAACAGAACTTTTAGTGGACGGAAACTGACACTGAACATTTGTCCTGTAGGGTTACATTGCAGCTCGGTTCACAGCTGCCGTTCACAGCATTCTCGCTCAATACTGGACCAGTTTCAAAGATTTTTGTTCACATCAGTCACTTACTCACCAAGGCATGGGGGAAACATGGTCATGGTTGAAAGTATACCGACATTAGCCTTTAACTGTGCGGCACAGTCACTTTATCTCGTGCGTTATCAATAATATCGTTCACTAGATACAAGCTCCAAGTTCTGGAGAATCGTGAAGACAGAGGGAGAGAGAAAAACTGGTAGAAAGACGGCAAATGACGAGAAGAAATAGAGATGTGGTTTAAGGGAAACTACAGCGGACATTGGATTAGAAATTTTTACAGTTTTTTTTAATTTGTTTTATTTATATTATTATATTTATTTGTTAGGGACCATGTACAAATGTTAACCTAAATGTTGCCATTTGATGCATTGTACCAGAGTTAGCCTTAGGCTAATTTACATTTGCAGTCCCTAGGCAATATATCCAAATGTAAAAACATGACAACATCTAACAAAACAAGACAGATCACAAATCCTACGTCAATGTAATGCGCATTGTGACGCATGCACGCATGCATGCATGCACGCAGGCACGCATGCACACGCACCTGTTCAGCACCATGTTGAAAAAAATAAAAAATAAATGAAATGACGCGAAGAAATAGAGAAGTGGTTTTAGGGAAACTAGAGCGGACATCGGATGTGTGCTGCGGGTTTCTGCAGCTGCTGTTAATATTAATAACTGCTTCATTTGATGAAGATAACTTTCTCTCAGGCTTCTCACTTCCTTTTGTTCCTACAACCCTGACTGAACTATTTCAGTGCTTCACCTTAAGGTGTCGTTTAAATAAGCAAACACCGTTTTGGTATTAACACGTTTTTTATATGCGCGCCACGGAGACCAAAAGAGTGAACAGCCAGCCGACTGCTGACCGACACGTCCCAGGCTCTTAAGCTGTGGTCCAGCCCTCCAGTATTTCACGCCCTTTTTTTGAGATTGTCGCGGCCCAAAATGCCTGATTTCGCGGGAGCTTTTGTCAAAAAGTCCGATAAAAGTTGGGATGTCTTTTGTCGTTTGTTGCAATGAAGTTGCGGGAGACAGTGAACGTGTTTTTGTATAGTTCTTTTAAAAATAAAAAGTGAACTTGTTTTGGGGAGAATAAAACTTCTCTGGGCTGAGATTTCCTAGTAACCAAAAAGGCTCAGGATGCTGCAATTGTTGCTATAATATAAAGATGGCTGGTGGATTTAAGACAGAAAATAATCAAAATCAAATTTGAACATATGTGTCAGTGGCTTGTTGATCTTTACATTGTTAGTTAATTTACTTTATTGGACTTTAACTTATCATTGCACTTACAATAACGAGTGTAGCTGTCCTCAATTTAGGTTGTCGTCTCATCTCCGTGTGTGTGTGTGTGTGTGTGTGTGTGTGTGTGTGTGTGTGTGTGTGTGTGTGTGTGTGTGTGTGTGTGTGTGTGTGTGTGTGTGTGTGTGTGTGTGTGTGTGTGTGTGTGTGTGTGTGTGTGTGTGTGTGTGTGTGTGTGTGTGTGTGTGTGTGCGTGCGTGCAAAGACCGGGAGTCCAGTATGCTTTGTGGGGCCAAAATGCTGGACCCCACAAGGTTAAAGGTCTGTTTGAGGGTTAAGACTTGGTTTTAGGGTTAGAATTAGGTTATGGTTAGGGTGAGGGTAAGGGTTAAGGTTAGGCATTTAGTTGTGATGGTTAAGGTTAGGGTAAGGGGCTAGGGAACGCATTATGTCAATGACAGGTCCCCACAAAGATAGTGAAACAAACCTGTGTGTGTGTGCTGGTTAGGGGGTAAATGGCTTAAAAAAAAACTGTTCAAAGGGGGACCATTATTGAAAAGAGCTTGAGATCCACTGCTCTGAAGGAAAGTGTAATATTCTATATTATTTCCCTAAAATGAAGGCTCTTATGCGTCTGAAAATGTGGATTTTAAAAGTGGAAGTTGAGCATCAAAGCCTTAACCACAGAGAGCGTTACGTTACATCACATCCAGCCGTTGGGCGGACGACATCGTGTCTCGCTCCAGTGCGGGACCATAATGTGCTTTGCTGGGGGGGGGGGGAGGCTGAAACGTTACAAAGGGGCCTAAAGAACGCTGCTGAGGAAAAGGGTAATACCATTTAGAAACCTATTATTAGGTACTGTTGTATACGGAAGTATTTGGACATATCTGGTGATGATTGTGTTTGGAACAGGACAACAATCTTGTGGGGGAAACGATTCAGGTATGTCTGCAACTTTTATTATTTTGTGTTTGTCAGGCAGCTAGAAAAAGAATCACCGACTACTCTGATAATCCATTACTTTTAAAGTCACTTTAAGTACAATTGAAGACTTGAAAATGTGTCAAAAACATTCGCTGCTTGTCTGTTTTTTTTTTTTGTGAATTCAACTGAATATTATAATATACTAATCGGTCGTTTTGGTCTTTTGACTTGTGTTTTTGGACATTTAAAGATGTCACTTAATTGGGTAATACCATCTGCTAGAAGACTTTGAAAAGACTAAAGTGTGAGATGATGTCACATCTGCGTCGTAATGGCTCTGAGTTTTTAGTCTCAGACTAGAAGATTTGACTACCGAGACTTCAAGTGTAGGATGATATCAAACGCACGTTTTGATTTTGTCAGAACATCAAGACTCTCAGGACTTCATTCCCAGGTTGGACATTTGTCTGAAAAGTTGTTTGGTGGAAGGTCGCCATAAGAGTTTAGTTTTATAGACTAAACAATCTCTTAATCTAACATATGAAAACAACATATAAATCCATAATGAAAATGCTTTTGAACAGACTTCGCATTTATCTATTCTGTATTTCTGTTCTTTGACTGTAGCAGTACTTTGTTTTATTTTTTATTCCCGTTTTTTAATATGTTTATTGTTTAAGTGCAAACTTGCTTGGCAATAAATGTGATTCAGGAGAATCTCTAGTTTCAATCCTACTTCTCTCTGTTCTGAGCCGTCGTTTCAAACAATAAGTGATCCAGTGTTGGAAACAGCTGGTTGTACCCACACAGTAAACTATAGTACACTCTGTCAGTGAGGAAGTGTGTGTGCGGGGGTGTGTGTGTGTTTGTGTTTAACTGTATTCGTGGGGTCCATAAACCGGGAGTCCAGTATACTTGTGGGGTCCGGACAGCTTTGTGGGTCCAAAATGCTGGAGCCCACAAGGTTAAAGGTCTGTTTGAGGGTTAAGACTTGGTTGTAGGATTAGGGTTAGAATTAGGTTATGGTTAGGGTGAGGGTAAGGGTTAAGGTTAGGCATCTAGTGGTGATGGTTAAGGTTAGGGTAAGGGGCTAGGGAATGCATTATGTCAATGACGTGTCCCCATAAAGATAGTGAAACAAACCTGTGTGTGTGTGTCACAGTAAACTGTAGTACACTCTGTCAGTGAGGAAATCTGTGTGTGTGTTTTCCATTGTTGCACATGGTCCATTAAAAAAGGGAAGTGATTGTGATGAAATCGGCTGTTTCAGCTGAAATTGCCGTCTTATTTTTTGCATTTCAGCAGACAACGCCCCTCCCCTATCCTTTTAAATGTGATGTGGTTCTTCACTGCAGCAAACAGAACTGCTGAGGGGAATCACTGGCCTGCATAATGCAGCGACGATCTTCAACCAAACACTCAAACAGTTTAAAGAGTGACAACTCATGGGTCCTCTTTCTTCTCTTCAAGCGAAGGTGCAACATTGCAGTTCGTCAATGCTGTTGATGTTTTCAATCGAGGCCTGTAATAATTCAAAATTTTGCTGGACGCAGAAATAATTGCGATTAACAATATAATCGTCTCATTTAGTGAAATAAATGATTATTCATGTTAGGGATGCACCGAATCCAGATTTTTGGTGTTCGGCCGAATCCTGAATCCAGTGGTTGAGATTCTGCTGAGTCCTCCTCCCATCCTCAGTCCATGAACTCAGTCAACACATTAATGAAGTCAGCAGGGACTGTCCTTCCTTTGCCGTACCTGAAGTTACTGCATTCTGGCTGCTGTCTGTAGATTCCTTCATCACAACTCGTATTCTTCCAGATGTTTGATACCAGATGTTGTAACAGCGGTGATGTTGTGTGTTGTTTAGGGTCCTCGCCACCACCAGACTAATCAGCATTGCAGATTGAACATGTAGCTGGACTTGAACGGCCTTCTTTTGACTGAAAGTGCTGCCAAACATCACTTTTTCTGCTCACCAGTTCCATTTCCACTTCCTCACAGCCGGCTGCATTGAACGCTCCACCTACGGAAACACCTTCCCGTAATCAACGGCTCCCGTGGATCTTTCCGCTCTTATACAGCAGCAGTCAATGTGGTGCTGACAGTTATAAATACGTGGATTACATACAAATTACAGTTAGGGTTGGGTACCGAGACCCGGTACTAATATGGCAGCGGTGCCTTAACGACTGGTATCTACGGGACTGAATAGCAACGCGGATTTCAGTGCCTCATTCTTTCTGATTCTCCGAAACGGATGTTGGAGGCAACAGAAGTATCGCTACCGCTAGCTAGTAGCTGGATTAAACGCGGTTTAAATGCTGACAGCTAAACGGTGTAAACTGTGACTGTATTTCACTGTAGAGGATTCCAACAGCGGGACGGTAAGCAGTGTGCAGCTGCCGTTGTTGGAAACGTCAGCCTCGTGGTGCATTCAAAGTTATTGTAAAATACCCTTTTCCCATCTGGTGCTTGTTTTTGTCGTTCACCAGCAATTTACTGGTGAAATAAGTTATTGTTATAAGTTATAGTTATTACATTATTATTAAATCTTTAATTTTGACCATATGGCCTTAACAATAAACAAGCCGTTCTTTAATGTCGCCGACTGTTGTTTAGTACCCTTCGGTTCAGGCACCGTTAATAAGGCACGGACACCGCTACCGGTATCGCTTTAGCACCGGTATCGGAAAAAACCCAAACGATACCCAACCCTAATTACAGTGCTTTACTTTTCACAGCTACACGCACAAATGTGTTCATGAGAACAGCAGTTCATGAGAAAAAAGTACCTAGTTCTGTACCCAACCCTACTAGCCATTTGTCCGGTGGACAAAAAAAGTAAATTTTACACCTTGGACGATGCAAAATGATATTCACAAGTGCCTGAAATCTCACTTTACTGCTTAATTTATGTTTAACTTTAGTACTATACAGTAAGGGAGGTTTTTTACGTACATGTGGACGTACAGATCTGTCAGAGGCTTTAGATGTCTAGACTGAAGTTGTTGAAGTTGTACAGTAGATTTGTGTTGTTGACGAGGTGTGTGTGTGTGTGTGTGTGTGTGTGTGTGTGTGTGTGCTGCAGTGTTTTGTCACATGTGCTGCCGTGTCACCAGGAAGTCATTGATGAACAGGAAACAGGTTGCCAATCTTCTTCCTGTTGCCAGCTGACCCTTTTAACCCTGCCTCCCCTCTGTTCTTTCCACTTCTTCCACTTTTCGTTAACGTTTCTCTCTCACTTTCACCCCGAGATGACAGCGATGAGTCGTCCGTCCTCTCGCAGGAAGACATCTCTGGTTCAAAGAGCATTTTATCCATCGCACACACGTTCTGTGTTTTTAAGCCGGGAGCTAGGGATGAAACGGTTACCAGGGCACAATACCACTTCACATTTCAGTTATCATAAAAGCCGTGCTTGATTACAATATTTCACATTCACAATTTCCCTTTGCTTGTTTCTAATGGTTGTTGCTTTTATGTGCACATTTGATTTGCTTACTTAAGGTTGTGTTCATTCAAACCTGCACGATAGAAGACTTCATGGAAAAAATGTCTTCTTAAGCAAGCTATATTATATCACAGTCCCATCATCTGTCTGTCTTATTCCCCTTCATGAGTTAGAGGCAGAGAAGAAAATAAGAGGATGGAGGGTGAGAGAGGGCAAGGGACATTTACAGTTACATAAGAGAGCTTTCAGCTTACACACACACACACACACACACACACACACACACACACACACACACACACACACACACACACACACACACACACACACACACATAGACACCCATACATACACACACACACAGACACACACACACACACACACAGACACACACACACACACACACACACACACACACACACACACACACACAGAGAGAGAGACACACACAGACACACAGAGACAGAGACACACACAGACACAAAGAGAGACATAAACACACCCACACAGACACACACAAACACACACACACACACACAGAAATTTGGGTTTCTTTCAACCAAATAAAAAACAAAGTAACGCTCTTCACAAGTTAAATGATCAGTTCACTACTTTCATTGAATTTGGGTGTTTTATTCCGTTTTTTAGCATGTAAAGAAAAATGTATAATAGAAAGTTGAAAAACGTAGGAAACAAATGTCAACAAAGCACAGAAAAAAGTGACAAAAACATCGAAAAAAGTGACTCAAACGGCAGTATAATCTTCAAAAACGTCAAAAGTGACAAACACATGGGAAAAGCTTAAAAAAAAAAGTCAAAAGTGCAGAAATATATTTACAGACTGTGACAAAAGTGTCGAAAAAGACGACGAAAACGTTGGAATCTTTTTTTTACATTTTGACCCAGAAAAACAAAAAGTTGCATGGTCGACGGGGACGACAACACGAGGGTTAAGTTGCTGTGAGCGGTCCATTCACCACTTCTAAACACAGGCAGAACATCACCTAATCTTGGAGCTTCGATCCTCTACAGCAGGGTTCTTCAACGTTTTTTTATTGACTCTGAGGACCCCCCCTAGGGGTCCCGGACCCCCTGTTGAAGATCCCTGCTCTACAGCGCTGTGTAACACGAGACTATCTCGGAGCTCTCTTCCAAACGGTCACTGTGCTAGTACAACAAAAGATGTATCCTGGGATTCATTTCAACTTTAGTTTGTTTGAAAAAGTTATACATAAATTAGGGATATACCAAATCCAAGATTCAGTTTCGGATTGGGCTGAATATTGGGCTTTTTGACGGGGTTCGGTTCCTGCAGAACCGAACCCTACGCTTGCACTACGCTGGTCTGATTACGGGAAGGTGTTTCCGTAGGTGGAGCGTTCATTGTAGCCGGCTGTGAGAAAGTGAAAATGGAACTGGTGAGCAGAAAAAGTGTTGTTTGGCAGCACTTTCAGTCAAAAGAAGGCCGTTCAAGTCCAGCTACATGTTCAATCTCCAATGCTGATTAGTCTGGTGGTGGCGAGGACCCTACACAATACACAACATCACCGCTGTTACAACATCTGGTATCAAACATCTGGAAGAATACGAGTTGTGATGAAGGAATCTACAGACAGCAGCCAGAATGCAGTAACTTCAGGTACGGCAAAGGAAGGACAGTCCCTGCTGACTTCATTAATGTGTTGACTGAGTTCATGGACTGAGGACGGGAGGAGGACTCAGCAGAATCTCAACCACTGGATTCGGTATTCGGCCGAACACCAAAAATCTGGATTCGGTGCATCCCTAACATAAGTAAAAAATTATTTCACTAAATGAGACGATTATATTGTTAATCGCAATTATTTCTGCGTCCAGCAAAATTTTGAATTGTTACAGGCCTCGATTGAAAACATCAACAGCATTGACGAACTGCAATGTTGCACCTTCGCTTGAAGAGAAGAAAGAGGACCCATGAGTTGTCACTCTTTAAACTGTTTGAGTGTTTGGTTGAAGATCGTCGCTGCATTATGCAGGCCAGTGATTCCCCTCAGCAGTTCTGTTTGCTGCAGTGAAGAACCACATCACACATGAAATACAAACACTGTTTATCCAGTATTCTGCTGTTAGGTTAACCTCCATCCTCTCCTCTAAACGCATCTAAACTTCACCTTTTTACTGTAGTAAACGTCTGCTAACAGCTCAGTTTTACAAAAAGGGGCGTTGTCTGCTGAAATGCAAAAAATAAGAACAGCCGATTTCATCACAATCACTTCCCTTTTTTAAGGGAACACCCACACACACACACACACACACACACACACACACACACACACACACACACACACACACAGATTTCCTCACTGACTACTACAGTTTACTGTGACACACACACAAACAGATACAGAGACACAACAGACACAGAGAGAGAGACACACACACAGACACAGACACAGAGAGAGAGAGAGAGACACACAAACAGACACACAGGCAGACGGACGGACAGAAACACACAGACAGATGGAAAAAAACACACACACACACACACAGAGTGTAATCACATATTGATTTGGTAAATAAAGCACACCATCGGCAGTCTGTCTCACTCTGTCTCTTATATGTCGCTCTGTTTCTCTCTCTCAACTCTCAAATTCTAATCAGCATCACGGAGTAGCTGCAGCTACGTGTATGAGCTAGAGATGGTCTGATACCATTTTTTGCTACCGATTCTGATACCTGAACTTGTGTATCAGCCGATACCGAGTACTGATCTGATACCAGTGTGTCATATATTTTATTATGTTTTAACAGCTGTATACTACTATCCCTGTATGGATGATATGATGTATAACAGCTGTATACTGCTATCCCTGTATGGATGATATGATGTATAACAGCTGTATACTACTATCCCTGTATGGATGATATGATGTATAACAGCTGTATACTACTATCCCTGTATGGATGATATGATGTATAACAGCTGTATACTACTATCCCTGTATGGATGATATGATGTATAACAGCTGTATACTACTATCCCTGTATGGATGATATGATGTATAACAGCTGTATACTACTATCCCTGTATGATGTGATATGATGTATAACAGCTGTATACTACTATCCCTGTATGGATGATATGATGTATAACAGCTGTATACTACTATCCCTGTATGGATGATATGATGTATCACAGCTGTATACTACTATCCCTGTATGGATGATATGATGTATAACAGCTGTATACTACTATCCCTGTATGGATGATATGATGTATCACAGCTGTATACTACTATCCCTGTATGGATGATATGATGTATAACAGCTGTATACTACTATCCCTGTATGATGTGATATGATTTCTATCTTTGTTGTCGGTCTGGCTCAGGTTAAACTCTTTGTGAAACATGAACTCCCCAGAACTTTCTTTTATTCTCCAGTTTGACAGTCCGTTATAACGGAGAAAGAACAGAAATAAACTACTTTAATGTAGATTTTCTTTAGGGCTTTATTACGTGGTATCGGCTCGGTGCATGAACTCCAGTACTTCCCGATACCAGCGTTTGAGGCAGTATCGGAGCTGATACAGATACTGGTAATGCAATTAAAATGTCTGAACAGGGCCCTTACGTGACAACAAGATGCGTTTTCAACTCAGACATTGTTTAAATTCACCTACCCTGGTCCCTGTCTCGATCCTGCCGGTTGCTGGTAGCTGCTACAAACAAACTGCCACGAAACAGAACTAGTTTAACATTGGCAAAGTATCCCTTAAGTGTGCGAGCATGCATGTAGACATTTATGCTCAACGCATTGTTCGTTGCGTTATTCTCCCAAACACCAGAGAGGTACAGACAAAATAATCTGTGAATAAGCAAGAAGTAGTAGAGAAGAAGAGGGCGGAAGTAAAGGGAAGCAGGCTGCCTGGCACAGTTATCTACTCTAATCATTAACGTGACTGTCGTTTATCTCCAAATCGAAATGCCTGTAACACTGTTGAGAACTGGGGTCTGTACATGAAGAATCACACAGACGTTTGTACAGGCGAACATGCTCCGCCAGTCTTTCCCAACTGAACTGAAAGTGCAGCACGTGCAGTGGGCACGTAGTTACCAAAATTTAGAGGTACACAACCAATGCGCTGCGACATCTTGCAGAGCCTCCGCACTGGAAATGACAGCCATACCTACCTACCATAGACCTAGCTACACACCGCAAAACCCTACCATAGACCTAGCTACACACCGCAAAACCCTACCATAGACCTAGCTATACACCGCAAAGCTGTAAACTCAAATTTTTTTACCGGTCTCTTTGAATTCATACATCTCTCTAAAGTGTAATATTTGAATAATAAACCCTGACTCTCTCTCTGTCTCTCCATCTCTCTCTCTCTCTGTGTCTCTATCTATCTATCTCTCTGTCTGTCTGTGTGTGTGTCTCTCTCTCTCTCTCTCTCTCTCTCTCTCTCTCTCTCTCTCTCTCTTTCTCTCTCTCTCTCTCTGCAGTGGAGGGCAGACAGACGGCATGACCGAGGAGAAATGTCCCCAGCTGGTGGACTACTTTGTAGTGGCAGGACTCGACCCTGCGGGGGCCTGGAAGCCTCTAGACGAGTATGGCATAAAAACCTGCAACTCCTCCTCCTCCTCTTCCTCCACCTCTTCCTCGGCCTCGTCGGGCCGAGCGGTGGAGTCGGTGACGGACCTGGCAGTGATCGCCCGGGGGCTCGGGGAGGAAGTGCCCGAGGGCTTCACCTGCATTGAGAAGACGCTGGGCGGACACTCGGCCGAGCTGAGCACCGGCCTCATCAACAATCCTCACCTGTACCTGTGCTATCGCCGGGGAGGGGACAAACCACCCATACTGGACCTGGGGTGAGATTTACTTATATATAATATCAATATTGGGCAACCCTACTGTGCAGTAAGGTCTCGCTACACCACAGATACATTCTGGGATAGGACGCTCTGGGTTGTTGGCACTTCTTCAGACCAATCACAACAGTCGTCTTGGGCGGTGCTAAGCTCCGGACGCAGCGACGGTGGCTCTGTCTCGGGAAGGAATTGGTTTTGGTGAAAAGAAAACGCCACATACAAATCAGGAGCGGACAGCTCGACTCGCTGCCTCTCAACAATTCCTGAAAATATTTTAACTCTCCTGTTGTCCTCGGGTCAAATTTGACCCATTTTCTAAATGTTTCTATATCAGAAATTTGGTCTTTCAACCAAATTGTCAAAGAAAATAACGTGGCTGGCTCTATACAACCATTACTCTTCACAAGTAAAATAAAAGATCAGCTGTGTGATCAGGGTGTTTTATTCAATTTTATAGCATTTGGAGAACAAAAATGTTAAAAGAACGTTGAAAAGAGTGACAGAAATAGCTTCAAAAACGTGTGGAAAAAAACAAAAAAACTAGTGCTGTCAAACGATTAAAAAATCTAATCGCATTAATGTCATAGTTAACTCGCAATTAATCGCACATTTTTATCTATTCTAAATGTCCCTTGATTTCTTTTTGTCCCATTATGTGCTGTGCTGTGTGCTTGGCCATCAGCCGTGTGCCTGGCCATCAGCCGTGTGCCTGGCCATCAGCTGTGTGCTTGGCCATCAGCTGTGTGCCTGGCCATCAGCTGTGTGCTTGGCCATCAGCTGTGTGCCTGGCCATCAGCTGTGTGCTTGGCCATCAGCCGTGTGCTTGGCCATCGGCTGTGTGCTTGGCCATCAGCTGTGTGCCTGGCCATCAGCTGTGTGCCTGGCCATCAGCTGTGTGCCTGGCCATCAGCTGTGTGCCTGGCCATCAAGTGGTATTTCAGACTGGACGTGCTGCGATGATAGCTCAGTTCACAACGACCAAACACACAGATCACTTTGGTCTTGTCAATGGAACCATTTGGTAACTTTTAAAAAGTGAACTTTCCATTCAGAGTCTTATTGGCATCCATTTCTGCGTCTCGCGCTTGCCATCCACTCAAAACGTAACGTTAGCCTACTACTCTTTGGCTGGCTTGCAAGCCCAAACGCGTGTGTGTGGCGTGCCTGTTGTTAAGTTCCCGGTCTAGCTAGATCTGGTGTGATGTTGTAGTTTTTGCTAGGCCAAAAAGAACGTTAATCTTGCGATAAAAACGTTGACGCCGTTAAAATGGGTTTGCGATAACGCCGTTAATAACGCGTTTAACTGACAGCACTAAAAAAACGTATAAAAAAACTTAAAAATGTTGCGACAAGTGTTGAAAAAGACGACCACAACGTTGAAAAAAATGTCTTTTTTTTTTTTTTTTCACATTTTGACCCAGAAAAATAAAAAGTTGCACGGTCGACGGGAAGACAACACGAGGGTTAAACGGACCGTTGTCGATCTAAAATGAAGACAGATTCAGCAGCTGCAGATTATTTCTTACATGAAGTCACACACGTAAGCGCACCCAATCGCCCTTCGGGTACACAAATGAAGTTGAAGTTGACATAAAATATTTTTGTGAACTATTTTTGTAAAATAAGAGAGTTTCCAAACGGGCCGCCATGTTGGTGTCTTTTGTAATCCGGGAGCATATAGCCACACGAGTGAAGCATTCGTCCAATCAGGTGCAGCCATTGCAGTCGTAGGAGGGTGGAGCTTTTTTCTTTGCTTGTCAGTGGTCAGTGAAGAGAAACTGGCAACTGCTAGTGGCGATCCCGGCCAATCCCTACCATTTAGGTTGCACTAGAGCGGTGTAGAGGGTGACAATTTTTCGGGACTTCCGCGGGTCACGTGATTCCCGCAGGAGTCAATTCACGCGGTACAGGAGTCAATTTCACTGTCGGTAACCTGTTCGGGACGCATAGAGCATAGAAATCAACGGGAGCGGGACGGAGCTGGAGATTAAATAAAGAAATGACACTGCAGTGCGGTGAGTGCGCCCAAAGATTGCGAGGCATTTCGTTTTAGAAAAGAGAACCACTTACAACTCACAATACGTTTGTTGATTTGGAATAGCGTGACCCGCGGGAGTCTCGAAAAATTGTCACTACCTAACCCTAATCCCCCCCCCACCAGCAGTGAGAGACAAACAGCTCTGCAGCGCTGAATTCACAACAACAACATTAGCACACAGGAGCTGCTCTCGCTCCCTCGGGCCATCGCTGCAGCTGTGTACACACACACACACACACACACACACACACACACACACACACACACACACACACACACACACACACAGTCTGACAACATAGGGAACGAAATGGGAGCGGGACGGGATTCGGGAGTCTTTCTCTCTGGATTTTGCATTACAGGATTTTTTTGGGGGGGGCGGTCACACGGGATGTGACGGGAGTATTTTCGTGGGCTCGGGATGGGATGGGAGCGACAACTGATTCCTGTGTCACCCTCTAGAGCAGTGTTTCTCAAATGGGGGTCTGTGTCCCCCTAGGGGTACTTTGGAGGACTGCAGGGGGTACGTGACGTTTTTTGCAAAATGTTTTTCACTTTTTTTGAAGTTTTTGTCGTTTGTTTTGACCTATTCTTGCCTTTCTTTCTTACTTTTTTCCTACTGTCTGTCTTTTTTCGAAGTTTTTGTCACTTTTTTTTTTAAGTTTGTCACTTTTTGGAGTTTTTTGTCCCTTTTGTCGCCCTATTGTTGCCTTCCTTCTTTCTTTTTTCTGAAGTATTTGTTGCTATTTTCGACCTATTCTTGCCTTACTTCCTTCTTTCTACCGCCTTTTTCCAAGGTATTGTCGTTTTTGTTACTATTTCCATCATCATTTAAATGTTCTCCAGGTCCAAGGCTGTTGTTTAGTAAATCTATCACTGACATTGCTGTATTCTTCCTCTTTATAGAGACTTTTTTTTTTTTCCCTACCAAACATTATTTGTGCTGGTTCAAAACACTGTTCAAAGGGAACATTATTGAAAAAGCTTGAGAAACTCTGGTCTGAAGGAATAAAAGGTTGTTGAATAAGTAATAATCAACACAAAGACTGCATGTTGCACTGTAAATTATTCTGTTTTCATATGAAATGAACAGAAACCATCAGCACCACAATGATACAGACATCATGTCCAGTGCGTTCAGTTCACGTGACGCATGTTAAAGCTTATATAACACCGAGGGTTATGTAACACAGCGGTGGGCAGACTGAGTCGTGCTCCCATCACCGTCGCACAGACTCTTCTCTATTGTCTTTCACATTCAACTCTGCATCACGCTCCTGTTGGAGGATAATTAGGCAAATCCTCTTATATTAAACAGCAGATTACATCTTTTTCTCTTGCAGCTGACAGAAGGTGAGCAGGTCCAGAACCTGTGAGTTTGACCAGACAAATGTCTGAATGTTTTACAGACTTAAATCTCATCTCAAAAATTGAGCTCAAGTCTGATTTTGTGAGGCTGATTGTACAAGATCATCCCGTCGTTTCAATAGAACGGAGGCTTTTTCAAAACTGGTACATGACGTTCTAAAAAACAACTTGAAGTTAGTCATTGTAGTTTGGCTGCTGATTTGTCCCGATAATCAATGTGGTCAACAGTTGCAGCAGTTGCTCTGACACACAGCTCATGGAGGATATTAAGGTACTTTAAAACCAGATTGCAGCAAAGAATCTCCCCCTTTTCAGAGTCATAACTCAGTCAAATCTAAACACACAGTTATGATGATACACATATTTTTAGATTCAGTGTGTCTTACACCATCTATCCATTTTCATCCGCTTGTCCAGGGTCGGGGTGCGAAGACAGCAGCTCCAGCAGGGCAAGGCAAGGCAGGGCAGGGCAGGGCAAGACAAGACAAGGCAAGGCAGGGCAGGGCAGGGCAAGGCAAGGCAGGGCAAGGCAGGGCAGGGCAGGGCAAGACAAGACAAGGCAAGGCAGGGCAGGGCAAGGCAAGGCAGGGCAAGGCAAGGCAAGGCAAGGCAGGGCAGGGCAGGGCAGGGCAAGGCAGGGCAGGGCAAGGCAAGGCAGGGCAAGGCAAGATAAGGACAAGGCAAGGCAAGGCAAGATAAAGGCAAGGCAGGGCAAAGCAAGGCAGGGCAAGGCAGCTTTGTTTGTATAGCACATTTCAGCAACAGGGCAATTCAAAGTGCTTTACATAAAACATTAAAGAGCAGTTAAAAACGATAAAAAAAAATTAAAAACTGATAAAAGACGAGAATTAAATTTACAGTGCCGTATAGGAGTCCAACTCGGGCCTCCCAGAGGACTTATGCTTTAACTCTTTTTCTGTTGCAACACAGGGTCCAAACCTGGCCTCCCAGAGGACTTATAAATGAACAATTGAAGACATTCCAGCCCGTTGTCATCATATCCACTATTGGTCCCTCTGGGACGTGTGGTTTACTCTGCTTGCCACCCATCTTGGCGTGGACAAAGTACTTTTATTTTAAATAGATATATGCCACGCCCATTTCTGCTTAAAATCTTTTTCTCAATATCTCGCAATGCGCAAAACCAACACACGTATCATATCATATCTCGGCCAAATTAAATGTTATCAGCAAAGAACTTGAGATCATTGTTCAACATCCCACTACAATGCTCTGTACCAAATTTGGCGAAGATAAGCCATTAGGGGGCGCTATAATCAACGTAGACGAGTTTTGGCCCTTTTACTCAATCTATGTTAATGGCATATTTGCAATGGGGAATGTACCACAGACCTTGCAGCTCACACTTCTCAATATTTACTGATGTTTCCCTCCTACCTAACCTCCCCTGTTTTTTTTTTTTACAATAAACAAACTTCTTAACCCACTTGTTTCTACAGCCTTCAGTGGACAAATGCAACTCTTTTCTCTCACTTTTTCAATCCAAAATCAACACCATTCATAGGCGACGATACTGTGCAATTAAACATTGCAGTTGGTGCTAAGTGGCGCATCTGTCATAGTGTGATTGGTTATGTCGGTGTCATTGATTCTTAATTTCCCACGAAGCACCCACGGAGGAAAACATAGATCGGCGCCTATGACGCCATTTACAACAACTTGACCACCTCCCCTGCTCCTTCAACCACCACACCTGCCTCCCCCCCTCCACCCTCTCGGTCACTCTCTCATTTCTCTCTGCTGTCCCCTGCGGTCAGGGGGGTTAAGAAGTTTGTTTGTTTGTTGTAGAGCATTCTTAAAGGTGGTCTGTATATGCACAGAGATGAACTGTTGACCGCTACTTTTGCAACGGCAACGTAGGGGGACACGGACCCCCTGCAGTCTTCCAAAGTACCCCTAGGTGGACACGTACCCCCTGCAGTCCTCCAGAGTACCCCTAGGTGGACACGTACCCCCTGCAGTCCTCCAGAGTACCCCTAGGTGGACACGTACCCCCTGCAGTCCTCCAGAGTACCCCTAGGTGGACACGTACCCCCTGCAGTCCTCCAGAGTACCCCTAGGTGGACACGTACCCCCTGCAGTCCTCCAACGTACCCCTAGCAGGACACGTACCCCCTGCAGTCCTCCAAAGTACCCCTAAGGGGACACGTACCCCCTGCAGTCCTCCAAAGTACCCCTAAGGGGACACGGACCCCCTGCAGTCCTCCAAAGTACCCCTAGCAGGACACGTACCCCCTGCAGTCCTCCAAAGTACCACTAGGGGAACAAGTACCCCATGCAGTCCTCCAAAGTACCACTAGCGGGACACGTACCCCCTGAAGTCCTCCAAAGTACCACTAGGGGGACCCTTTGAGAAACACTGCTGTAAAACGATTAGGATAAAGGTTTTCAATCACAGCAGAACTTGAACACTTAAAGCGCAGTTTAATTTGAGTCAAACTGTCCCTGCAGGGTGCTGTATGAGGGGAAGGAGCAGCTGAAGCAGAGCTGGGTTGTCATCGAGACGACGCCCTACAGCCGCTCGGCCAACCTGAACTCCGGCGGGGCCCCGATGGCCCACCGCGTGTTCCTGACGTACCGGCAGGCTCTGGACTCGCAGGGCCTCCACACGCTGGGCGTCACCGACATCGCCCTGCTGCTGCCCAGCAAAGGGGAGGTCGCCCCGCACACCTTCTGCCGCGTCGACAAGAACCTCAACACCGGCATGGTGAGCACCGGGGCTTCTGGGAAGTGTTTGTGTCTGTTGTTGTGGAAAAGACAATTATCTGTAGTCATCTCGGTGAAGGATAGAAGTGTTAAAATGTATCAAATAATCTATTGATACATATTGAAATAATTGATTATTTCTGTTTAAAAGTAGGCCTAACAACCTTTCTGTTTACATGTTCTGTTATGTTTTGCACATTCAGGACGTGCCATGTGCTCAGTGCTGTAGTTTTATGTATCCCGTTTATTTAGTATTTGAGCACTGCAGAATGTTTTGTTTTTGAAGTTTGAAAAGCTATGAATTAAATAACCTATATGGCTTTAATAGAAAAATGTATTTGACGCATCAAGATGCATCGAGATATGGAATCGCTGACATGATAATCGAATCGGGAGATCAGTGAAGATTCACACCTCTACAAGATAGGACCCTTAGGCCGGCTACACACCGGCTGCGTGGCGTGAGCGTGTCAGCTGCCTGGCGCGTCCGTTTATATTTTGGCTCCCATGGTAACAGGTTAGAGCTTGCACACTGCCTGCGTGACACACACGACTCAGGCACCGAAAACGCGTGCATGCTAGAAATAGAACCGACGCCTATTTTTCACGTGACATGCAAGCATGTTGGAAGCGTTTCCAGGCAACATAGAATAGGAAAAGATGTTTATATGTCATTTTGACACAAATACATTTAATAAATGACATGTTGATGTTTGAAAGTCTCGAGGTTTTGGCATAAATGCAGATATAAATGTCATTTAAAAAACATAATACTAAATAATTATTGATTTTTTTTTGCACCTAGAAATATTCTGTAACCTATTTTGCCGTAAATACTGCCGACGTTGTCTTTGCTGTAATCAGATCCGTCTATATTTATGTTTAACATGAAGTATAGTACTGCTGCAGTGCAGTGTATCAACGGGAAACATCCATGTGTCCAGACGAGGCTAGCAGCAGCTGTCAGACACGTTTCTGGTGTATAAAGACATAGAAAACGCCACGCAGCCGCCACGCCACGCTCACGCCCACGCCCACGCCACGCAGCCAGTGTGCAACCGGCCTTAGTTCTGTAGACTAAACAATCTCTTAATCTAACGTATAAACAACATATAAATCTTTTAATTGTAAAATATCTATTCTGTATTAATGTTCTTGACTGCAGCAGAACTTTGTTTTATTGTGTATTACCTTTTTAGCATGTTTGTTTGCTATATGCTCCTTTAAGGTCGGATTATTTTCAGGACAGCCCTAGCTTTAATGAAATATACTTTAACGTGTTAACATTTTCCGCCTTTTCTGTTAAAAGATGAGTGAATCACAGCTGTGTGTTTGTGTTTGTCTGCAGTGGGGTCCCGCTATGTATGTGTGCTATAAGAGAGCGGTGGCCAAAGCCAACGCCCTGGTCTACAAAGCCAGTGAGTATCTGTCACCCTTCTGCACCTCACACTGTAGTGTTATCAGGGCTCCAACAGACGGGACAACACGCCAAAGTCAGTCTGGGCCAGTCTCATAATTGTGCTGGGGGGGGCGTTAGCTTAGTGTCTCCCCATTCTCTCTGCTGGTTCCTCACGTCTGTATCCACTTTTGTCTTTCTAAAAGCTCAGTTATTCAGATTCAGAAACTGAGATTATAGTGAATATCGCCACACAGCAGCCTTTATAATGTACATATCTTTTGTTTTGGCATGCAATACACTGGGGGAAACCCTGTGTTAAAATTCAAAGTGTGAAGATGCTAACTGCTGCGTGCTGCAGGTCTGATCAGCCGGTACCCGGAGGAGGACCTGGAGGCGTTTCCTCTGCCGGAGTTGGTGCCGGTCTTCTGTCTGCCGATGGGCGTCACCGTGGAGAGCTGGCCTCTCAACACCAAGTACCAGCTGCCCGTCTTCTCCACCTTCGTCCTCACCTCTGCCTCCGGGGACAAGGTCCGAGAAGATGCACACACACACACACACACACACACACACACACACACACACACACACACACACGCACACACACACACACACACACACTCTTATGCAATTTACGATGGGTTTCATTGCTGATTAATGTGTGGATTATTTTCTGGAAATGTCAGAAAATAATAGCCTGGTCCTACCAGACTCTGGTCCATTAGCCTGGTCCTACCAGACTCTGGTACACTAGCCTGGTCCTACCAGACTCTGGTACACTAGTCTGGTCCTACCAGACTCTGGTCCATTAGCCTGATCCTACCAGACTCTGGTACACTATCCTGGTCCTACCAGACTCTGGTACACTATCCTGGTCCTACCAGACTCTGGTCCACTAGCCTGGTCCTACCAGACTCTGGTCCATTAGCCTGGTCCTACCAGACTCTGGTCCATTAGCCTGGTCCTACCAGACTCTGGTCCATTAGCCTGGTCCTACCAGACTCTGGTCCATTAGCCTGGTCCTACCAGACTCTGGTCCATTTCATTGGTCCAGAGAGTCTGGCCTCTCTCCATTGACAAGTGTTAACTTCCTTGAAGGCGGGTACTCTGTTGAAGTTTAAAACTATGGGATCTGCCCAGAGCCACTCTGGATCTGCCATAACCAATCGCTAACGTTTGGTCGTGACGTATGTCATGCGCATGTGCAACAAGAGGGGCAAAGATTAGTAGATTAGTTGTCAACTATTAATTTAAACAGCAACTATTTTGATTATCGATTAATCAGTTTGAGTCATTTGTATACGGAAAAAAAGTAAAAACTTCTCTGATGTCTTAGCCTGGCCCGCGAACCCTGACGGAGTACTGAAGCGAAATGAAAATTGAGCGGAAGTAGGTAGGAACCAGGCTAAGAAAATAATCCACACATTAATAAATGTGGATCAGCGTTTACCAAAAAGCCCAAGATGACGTCCTCAAATGTCTCGTTTTGTCCACAACTCAAAGATCTTCAGTTTTCTGTCACAGTGGAGAGAAGAAACTAGAAGATATTCACATTTAACAAGCTGACATCAGAGAAGATTTTACTTTTTTTTCCGTATACAAATGACTCAAACTGATTAATCGATTATCAAAATAGTTGGCGATTAAATTAATAGTTGACAACTAATCTACTAATCTTTGCAGCTCCAACACACACACACACACACACACACACACACACACACACACACACACACACACACACACACACACACACACACACACACACACTTTTATTTCTTTGATTAATATTTGCATCTCTCTAACACACACATTTCAGGCTGTTAGACTGATTAAATGAAATCTTAGAAAGGACTGAAAGGTGTCTTGAAATCAGTAGTGTGAAGTATTTCAGTACAAATTAGAGGTACCTCTTAAGAAGCTGGATCCTGTTGGACCTTGTTAAGATAATTATGTATCAAATAATAGACAGAATCACTGACGTTCTTCTTAAAGTTAATTTTTACTTGCGCAAGCAAGGAGCCAGTTTACAGCACTCACAGCAAAGTACAGAAAATGACTAAATGATAGCCTTCAACAGCAACTTCTTTATGAGTAAGATGAAGTCATAATACACAGGCGATGTTGTCCTCTAATCTCTGGTCAGGCAGGGCCTTTCCTCGCCTGCTCTGCCCTCAGAAGCAGTCTGTGCTTTTCACAAGGTCAGTCAGTGGCTCTCAAGGCTTCTCTCGTGAGAGCGCAAACAGTTTACTATTAAAGCCTAACTCTCGGCAAAATGCAACCTAGGGTATTTTTGTGAATGTACCCGAGTCAAACTTTCATTTAAAAGCATATTTAGGACAGAATCACCACTTTTAAGATTTACCGTATTCTCGTTTTTCAGTCAAATGGCCTTTTGAATGGGAGTGCTAGCGGCACTTTGATGCTTGCCTCAAAATAGCTATTTTTAAACCACTAAGAAGGCTCGACACAACATGAGACTTTGCTCCAAATATCACCAGGGGCTCTACACCTTAACTCCACCGGTGACCAAGATATATACTATAACCAGGGGCTCTACACCTTAACTCCACCGGTGACCAAGATATATACTATAACCAGGGGCTCTACACCTTAACTCCACCGGTGACCAAAATATATACTATAACCAGGGGCTCTACACCTTAACTCCACCGGTGACCAAGATATATACTATAACCAGGGGCTCTACACCTTAACTCCACCGGTGACCAAGATATATACTATAACCAGGGGCTCTACGCCTTAACTCCACCGGTGACCAAGATATATACTATAACCAGGGGCTCTACACCTTAACTCCACCGGTGACCAAGATATATACTATAACCAGGGGCTCTACGCCTTAACTCCACCGGTGACCAAGATATATACTATAACCAGGGGCTCTACGCCTTAACTCCACCGGTGACCAAGATATATACTATAACCAGGGTCTCTACGCCTTAACTCCACCGGTGACCAAGATATATACTATAACCAGGGGCTCTACACCTTAACTCCACCGGTGACCAAGATATATACTATAACCAGGGGCTCTACACCTTAACTCCACCGGTGACCAAGATATATACTATAACCAGGGGCTCTACGCCTTAACTCCACCGGTGACCAAGATATATACTATAACCAGGGGCTCTACGCCTTAACTCCACCGGTGACCAAGATATATACTATAACCAGGGGCTCTACGCCTTAACTCCACCGGTGACCAAGATATATACTATAACCAGGGTCTCTACGCCTTAACTCCACCGGTGACCAAGATATATACTATAACCAGGGGCTCTACACCTTAACTCCACCGGTGACCAAGATATATACTATAACCAGGGGCTCTACACCTTAACTCCACCGGTGACCAAGATATATACTATAACCAGGGGCTCTACACCTTAACTCCACCGGTGACTAAGATATATACTATAACCAGGGGCTCTACACCTTAACTCCACCGGTGACTAAGATATATACTATAACCAGGGGCTCTACACCTTAACCAAAGCATTGACAACATTGTCTGTGTACACAGAGTTTACTAAAAAAGGTTTTCAACAACTCACCGTATCTGCTGTTGTTTCAGCCGCAGCCATTTTATCAGTCAAAAACAATCTATTTCTGAATGCGACGTAACAGGGAGGAGAGTAAAGATGGAAAGCTCCTAAAGCTTAGTTCCATATAAATGCACGGATTATTTCTTGTTTTGTCATTGTTGGAAAAAACAATATTGAGCTCGTAGTTTAAAAAGGAGCCTCATATGGAGTCCATTCATTCGGATATCGACTCGTTTTGACTGCCGAGGTGGTAGCGGCCGGAAACAACAAGAGCTACGGTGAGTTGTTCAAAACCTTTTTTTCGTAAACTCTGGGTACAACCAATGTTGTCAATGCTTTGGTTAAGGTGTAGAGCCCCTGGTTATAGTATATATCTTAGTCACCGGTGGAGTTAAGGTGTAGAGCCCCTGGTTATAGTATATATCTTAGTCACCGGTGGAGTTAAGGTGTAGAGTCCCTGGTTATAGTATATATCTTGGTCACCGGTGGAGTTAAGGTGTAGAGCCCCTGGTTATAGTATATATCTTGGTCACCGGTGGAGTTAAGGTGTAGAGCCCCTGGTTATAGTATATATCTTGGTCACCGGTGGAGTTAAGGTGTAGAGCCCCTGGTTATAGTATATATCTTGGTCACCGGTGGAGTTAAGGTGTAGAGCCCCTGGTTATAGTATATATCTTGGTCACCGGTGGAGTTAAGGTGTAGAGCCCCTGGTGATAGTATATATCTTGGTCACCGGTGGAGTTAAGGTGTAGAGCCCCTGGTGATAGTATATATCTTGGTCACCGGTGGAGTTAAGGCGTAGAGCCCCTGGTTATAGTATATATCTTGGTCACCGGTGGAGTTAAGGTGTAGAGCCCCTAGTGATAGTATATATCTTGGTCACCGGTGGAGTTAAGGCGTAGAGCCCCTGGTTATAGTATATATCTTGGTCACCGGTGGAGTTAAGGTGTAGAGCCCCTGGTTATAGTATATATCTTGGTCACCGGTGGAGTTAAGGTGTAGAGCCCCTGGTGATATTTGGAGCAAAGTCTCATGTTGTGTCGAGCCTTCTTAGTGGTTTAAAAATAGCTATTTTGAGGCTAGCATCAAAGTGCCCCTAGCACTCCCATTCAAAAGGCCATTTGACCCAAAAACGAGAATACGGTCAATCTTAAAAGTGGCGTTTCTGTCCTAATTATGCTTTTAAACGAAGGTTTGACTCGGGTACATTCACAAAAAGACCCTAAGTTGCATTTTGGCGAGAGTTACGCTTTAACAGAAAAGAAAAGAGGAGTCATAATTTTCTAACAGACCTGTTAAGTCTCTGTTTCTGTTCTATTTCGAGTCGTGTCTGTGTCCGTCTGTGAAAGCCTCTGCTCCCCCCGCAGGTTTACGGAGCAGCCATCCAGTTCTACGAGTCCTTCTCCAGGGATCTGCTGTCGGAGCGGCAGAGCGTGCGGCTCGGGCTGCTCAGCGTGGTGGACCGGCGGCCCATCACCAACCGCAGCCTGCAGGTGAAGAAGAGCATCTGTGTCCTCTCCCACTGGCCCTTCTTCACCGTCTTCCAGAAGTTCCTCACCTTCATCTACAGATACTCCATCTCCGGTCCCCACGTCCTGCCGCTCGAAAAGTCAGTGCTCCCTTTTTTCTTTTACAGACCAAATGAGATCTGCTGCCGTTTTATTGATGCGTTATTTATCGGTAGGGCTGCACGATATGAGGAAAAGATGCGATATGCGATAACGTTGTAGAATAACGCGATACCGATGTTACTTGCGATAAATTAACAGATATTAAAGTGATGGTTCGGAGTGATTTCATCCTAGGCTGCTTTGCACCTTGACCTCGAGCCAAACAACCCCCCGTAAGCTTTTTTCCCCTTGTTATAACGTTGGTGGAGTTAGCGTTATCAGCCGGTTAGCTTAGTGCAGGCGCTAATGGATCCACGTTTGTATCTCATAAATTACCTCACAAATAATGCCCGAAATGATACCAAACTTCTACAGTAGTACAAATAGTTTCTGTACTTATAAAAATTAGGAAGTTTGTAACTACACCAGAAGTATGTAGTAGTAGTAGTAGTATTAGTATGTAAGTACTGCGCAATAGCGCATAAATATGCGCGACTTTGGCTGATTATGCAATGAATTATGCCATCGCATAATCGCGTTTTTATGGAGGGGCTGGTTAATATTAATGGACAATGCATCCGGTTCGGCGAAGTGCTGCAACGTCACACAGACTTCTCGTTATAACGAGAAGTCTGTGTGATGTTGCAAACTGCCTTCAAAGGGGGGTGTTTTAAAATCCACATCCAAACACACAACGGTCCCACAAGGGCTCACCCACACCCAACGGGTCGAAATGCACCCTTCTATGTTTCCCGTGGCGGTGACTTGGACTTTGGGGGCAGCCAACGCCGCGTTCTGACAACAGATGCCGGACAAACGCCATTGTCCGATCCGTTAAGTCTTCTGCAACACAGAATGATGTTCATTTATTGAATTATGGTCTCGTTGATTTTAAAATCGGCGATAAAGCAGGGGGTGTTTTAGGGCGTGGCTATGATGTGATTGACAGTCCGCGGCCTGTCTTATATGTAATATAACTATGGGAAAAAGATATATTTAAAACCTAGTGAAGCTAAATCTTACCTTGAATTCTTTAGGCTAGCTTTCAGTAGAAGTTGCATCCAGATTGGGAGTGAAAGTGTGTAACGTAACGTAGAGTGTAAGCAGCGTTGCCAACTCTCAGCTAACGTCACAGTCAGATAGCGCCCAACAGTCTTTGGCTCCTCCCTCACTCCTCCCTCTCTCCTCCCTCTCTCCTCCCTCTCTCCTCCCTCTCTCCTCCCTCACTCCTCCCTCTCGTCTAAAATCCTCACATCCGCAACCAGGATGGCTGCGCCCGTAACGGCAAACTGGACGACTCATAGCAGATCTCCACAAACCAATGGGAGACGTCACACATGCTCTGTCCGTTAATATTTACAGTCAGTGGTGTGGGCCTTCAGGGCTCGGCTGCTGCACCTAAACCTTTTATAATGGCAGGAAAGACCGTGACTGACTGACTGTGTTTCCCCCTGATGTTTTCTCTCTCTGCAGACACATCTCCAGCTTCATGCACAACGTCCCGTTTCCTTCCCCCCAGCGGCCTCGCATCCTCGTTCAGGTACACGCCGAGACTCAGACCTTGAATATGTGATGCCTGTGTTCTACATCAGGTCGGCAAAAATTACATACAGTATGACTTCAGAAGTCCACAAGTATGGCGAGGGGAAAAGAAAGGAAAACCTGCAGCAACTCAGTTTCACAACATCTGAACACAGAGAAGAATAAAATGTATTTGTCATCACAGGTTTATAAAAACCAGGATCAGAGGAAACCAGACTTTTAATTTCCTTTTACTTCCTCCTCCAACAGGGTGTAGGCGGTCATCTGGTCGCAACCTGAACTCGGTAACTGTGTCAGAAATCAGGAGCGGTCGATCCAAATTGATTGATTAGCGGGCAAAATTTCTTGACATAATTCCTCCAATCAAAACATAATTTACTGATGATTCATCAGGTGTTAGACGTGATTTCAATCAGCTGCATGCAGGTGGATCATCATTACTGTATCGTAGCGTGGGCACAGCAATGAGTCAATCATTTAGTGTTTGTGTTGGGGTCGGCTTTGAATGTTGTTATAATAATAGGTATATTAAAGGTGCACTATGAGTTCCTGCACAATTTCATTTTTGTCTCAAATGGTAGTCATCTCATAAAACCACGTTCCAGCCAATCACAGACAAGATGGTTGGGTGAGACCCCCACCCCTCCCCCAACCATCTTGTCTGTGATTGGCTGGAACGTGGTTTGTTGTATTTTGGTGCACAGCCTGTGCCCCTAGTACCCCTGTGTTGTCTCCAGAGACCGCGCTTTTTCACGGTGTGTTCAGGGGGCAGGCAGCTAGTGGATCAAGGAGAGATGCCTACCATTTGAGACAAAAATGTACTGAAATCATGCAGGAACTCATAGTGCACCTTTTAAT
>CM042321.1:2871643-2899143 GCA_023566125.1 Zingel zingel | reverse complement strand
TTAGCTTGTTACCTGTGACGATATCTGCTAAATGTAACGTCTCTTTCACATTAGCGTGAGTGACTGACCTATCTGGGTGCGTTTGGAGATGCCTGATGAAGTTCGATGTTGTTGATCCAGCGTCATGTATCTTGGTGCCACACTCCTTGCATGTAGCTGTTAGCTTACTGCCACTGTTTATGAAGTTATTGAAAGCAAAACTAATGACAAAAAGGCACAACTGCAGGAGGACTCGGTGTCGCCATCGTCAATGCATTTTTTTGATATGTGAGTGCGCGCGCATCAGGCATAACGCATGCGTTACGTTGCACGTTATGGCAAAGGGCGGGGGACATGCAGCTCGTCATACGTTTCCCCAACGTACAGTATATGGGGCAATAAAAGAAAATAGAAATACATGAATAAATTTAGATTTAAAAAGCAATAATTGCATGAAAACAGGTTGTTGACGAGTCTCGAAGCTCGAGTCAAGTGTGAAGTCTTTTCGGTCGAGTCGCAAGTCATTTCTGAAGTCACTGTTTGTGCAACTTAAGTGGGACTCGAGTCAGAGTCTCAGACTCGAGTCCCCATATCTGCTACGAATTGCACAACTAACATATTGCACAACCCAAAAAGCCTACATATTGTAAAAATTCCACATTTCCACATAACCTATGCAGTACACAATTACATATTGAACAATCCAACAGCCCATGTATTGCACCACTAACATATTGCAATAACCCCAATAACCTACTTATTACATCTGTCTGACTCCTCCTCCTCCTCTCGTGTCTCAGGTCGGACGACAAGAAGCCGTTGTCATGGCAATCGTTACCCAGGAAGCCCGGCAAGACTCTGTTCAACACCCTCACCAACCTCCACAAGACTCTGGAGAAGAGTGAGTGGCGGCCCCAAACTGTCAATCACAAGGCCCTTTTCAAAATACAGTGACAAGTGCTTCAGACAGAAAACAGAACTAATGAATAAACAAAGCTTAGCGCTGCCCAGGATGTTTTATCCATCCGTCCATCTTCAACTGATTATCCCGGGTCGGGTCGCGGGGGCAGCACCTCCAGCAAGGGACCCTAAACTGCCCTTTCCCGAGCCACATTAACCATCTATGACTTGGGGATCCTGAGGCGTTCCCAGGACAGTGTGGAGATAGAAGCTACATTTACATCGCTGTGTTTTGGTTTAAAAATGAAGATCTTCTGCTACGTCTTCTCCTCTCATTCCCCCTGCTCTGGCGTTTCCCCCTCTCATTCCCCCTGCTCTGGCGTTTCCCCCTCTCATTCCCCCTGCTCTGGCGTTTCCCCCTCTCATTCCCCCTGCTCTGGCGTTCCCCCTCTCATTCCCCCTGCTCTGGCGTTTCCCCCTCTCATTCCCCCTGCTCTGGCGTTCCCCCCTCTCATTCCCCCTGCTCTGGCGTTTCCCCCTCTCATTCCCCCTGCTCTGGCGTTCCCCCTCTCATTTCCCCTGCTCTGGCGTTCCCCCTCTCATTCCCCCTGCTCTGGCGTTTCCCCCTCTCATTCCCCCTGCTCTGGCGTTCCCCCTCTCATTCCCCCTGCTCTGGCGTTTCCCCCTCTCATTCCCCCTGCTCTGGCGTTTCCCCCTCTCATTCCCTCTACTCTGGCGTTGCCCCTCTCATTCCCCCTGCTCTGGCGTTGCCCCTCTCATTCCCCCTGCTCTGGCGTTTCCCCCTCTCATTCCCCCTGCTCTGGCGTCTCATTCCCCCTGCTCTGGCGTTTCCCCCTCTCATTCCCCCTGCTCTGGCGTTTCCCCCTCTCATTCCCCCTTTTTTGGTTTGGGCATGTTAGTTTAGACAGAGATTAGTTCTTCTACTGAAGCTAAAATCATTTGTGTGCACGCAGATCTGCTAACCCCCCAACCCCCACCTCCAAATCCTTCTTGTGGGTTATTGACTGGAAGACTGTTTATGTTTGGTGGTGCAGGTTGCCCGGTCTGTTTTTGTTGCCGTTGGTGGAGCCTGGGCTGTCTACAGAGACCACTTTTTTTTTTTTACAGTGTGTTCAGGGGACAGGCAGCTAGCAGATAGTTAGGAGATGTTTGCTGTATGTGACAAAAAAATGTTGTAGCCTAAAAAACTTGTGACATCGCTTAGAGCACCTTTAAATATATGTTAAATAGCTTATATAGACTGACTTCCTTTTAGCAGAGAATGTTTTTTGACATCATTACATAATTAAATCGTATTAACTCTGCTGTGTTTTCCTCCGTGTCGCTGCAGTTTGCACCCCCGTCCAGGAGGAGGCGATGCTGGAGTTCCTGTGGACGGACTGCGATCAGATCTACCGGAGCCAGAAGCAGCTGGAGCTGGAGATCCAGGAGGCGTTCCTTCGCTTCATGAGCTGCCTGCTGCGCGGATACCGAACCTTCCTGCTGCCCATCACCCAGGCGCCGTCCAACACCGCCACCGACTGCAGCTCCCTGTTCAACCTGCAGGGTGAGCACCGGTGGATGGTGGGAGGGAGGGGGGGAGAGTGTGTGTGTTTGTGTGTGTGTGTGTGTGTCTGTATGTCTCTGTGTGTGTGTGTCTCATTCCCCCTGCTCTGGCGTTTCACCCTCTCATTCCCCCTGCTCTGGTGTTTCCCCTCTCATTCCCCCTGCTCTGGTGTTTCCCCTCTCATTCCCCCTGCTCTGGTGTTTCCCCCTCTCATTCCCCCTGCTCTGGCGTTTCCCCCTCTCATTCCCCCTGCTCTGGCGTTTCCCCCTCTCATTCCCCCTGCTCTGGCGTTTCCCCCCCTCATTCCCCCTGCTCTGGCGTTTCCCCCCCTCATTCCCCCTGCTCTGGTGTTTCCCCCTCTCATTCCCCCTCTCATTCCCCCTGCTCTGGCGTTTCCCACCCTCATTCCCCCTGCTCTGGCGTTTCCCCCTCTCATTCCCCCTGCTCTGGTGTTTCCCCCTCTCATTCCCCCTGCTCTGGCGTTTCCCCCCCTCATTCCCCCTGCTCTGGTGTTTCCCCCTCTCATTCCCCCTACTCTGGCGTTCCCCCCCCTCTCATTCCCCCTGCTCTGGCGTTCCCCCCCTCTCATTCCCCCTGCTCTGGCGTCTCCCCCTCTCATTCCCCCTGCTCTGAGGTTCCCCCCTCTCATTCCCCCTGCTCTGGCATTCCCCCCTCTCATTCCCCCTGCTCTGGCGTTCCCCCCTCTCATTCCCCCTGCTCTGGCGTTTCACCCTCTCATTCCCCCTGCTCTGGCGTTTCCCCCTCTCATTCCCCCTGCTCTGGCGTCTCCCCCCTCTCATTCCCCCTGCTCTGACGTCTCCCCCTCTCATTCCCCCTGCTCTGAGGTTCCCCCCCTCTCATTCCCCCTGCTCTGGTGTTCCCCCCCTCTCATTCCCCCTGCTCTGGCGTCTCCCCCCTCTCTTTCCCCCTGCTCTGGTGTCCCCCCCTCTCATTCCCCCTGCTCTGGCGTTCCCCCCTCTCATTCCCCCTGCTCTGGCGTACCCCCCCTCTCATTCCCCCTGCTCTGGTGTTTCCGAGCCCCTAAACCGGAGACATTAGGAAACACTTCTGACCCGTTTTGGTTTTTGAATCTGCGGGGTTGTGTTGCAGTCTCAACGGCCGCAAACGGAGACCTTCAGCAACAACGTTTCTCCTCCTGATTGGGTCTTATCGGTCACAACATCTCACTCTCTGAGACTAAGCTACTAACGTTACCATAACAACTACCAGCAGCGGGTGTATACCCGTATACACGCTGCCTCCTGTTTATGCCCAGTATACCAGGATGTTGATGAGATATTTTGGTTTGGGCGTGTTAGTTTAGACAGAGATTAGATCTTCTATTGCAGCTAAAAACACTTATGTACACAGAGTTTTAAAACTCTGCTTAAAAATCAAAACATAGCGATGTAAATGTAGCGTCAGTCACACAGGATGAGTATTGTGCATCAGGTGTGATGTTGATGGGTCAGTCGGCGTCTCCCTGCAGGGTTCCTGAAGTCTCGGGATCGAACGCAGCAGAAGATTTACAGTCAGCTGACCAGGACGCAGATGTTCACGCAGTTCATCGAGGAGTGCTCCTTTGTCAGCGACCGGCACGCCTGCCTCGAGTTCTTTGACGAGTGCGTCCAGAAGGTCAGAGTAATGATAATACGTTTCTTGTAATGTTAATTTTTTAATTTAGCACATTTTACAGACGGTCACAAAGGGCTTTCACAAGAGAAGATTGTTTAAAGTGCTCATATTATGCTTTTTGGCTTCTTCCTTTTCCTTTATTGTGTTATATAATGTATATCTTTTTTGTGCATGTTATAGGTTTACAAAGTGAAAAAGCCCAAAGGGACTTACCATCTCCAACAGAAAACACTGATCACAAACTGCTCCAAACAGCTCTATTGTAGTCCAGCCTTTACTTCAGAGACAAACGTGGTCACTTTGGAACACACGTTATAATGCTCGCCTAGCTGCTAGCGTGGCACGCCCTCATACTCTGCTTCTGACTGGCTAGTAGTCCTTACCTAGGTACTGTCAGGGCACGCCCTCATACTCTGCTTCTGACTGGCTAATAGTCCTTACCAAGGTACTGTCAGGGCCCTCATACTCTGCTTCTGACTGGCTAGTAGTCCTTACCTAGGTACTGTCAGGGCACGCCCTCATACTCTGCTTCTGACTGGCTAGTAGTCCTTACCTAGGTACTGTCAGGACACGCCCTCATACTCTGCTTCTGACTGGCTAGTAGTCCTTACCTAGGTACTGTCAGGGCACGCCCTCATACTCTGCTTCTGACTGGCTAGTAGTCCTTACCTAGGTACTGTCAGGGCCCTCATACTCTGCTTCTGACTGGCTAGTAGTCCTTACCTAGGTACTGTCAGGGCCCTCATACTCTGCTTCTGACTGGCTAGTAGTCCTTACCTAGGTACTGTCAGGGCCCTCATACTCTGCTTCTGACTGGCTAGTAGTCCTTACCTAGCTACTGTCAGGGCACGCCCTCATACTCTGCTTCTGACTGGCTAGTAGTCCTTACCTAGGTATTGTCAGGGCACGCCCTCATACTCTGCTTCTGACTGGCTAGTAGTCCTTACCTAGGTACAGTCAGGGCACGCCCTCATACTCTGCTTCTGACTGGCTAGTAGTCCTTACCTAGGTACAGTCAGGGCACGCCCTCATACTCTGCTTCTGACTGGCTAGTAGTCCTTACCTAGCTACTGCACATGTGCGACTCCCAACAAAGATGTTACAGCAGTGAGAGGTCAAACTCTGTAGCTAAAACAAAGACCTGAACACAGGGTGAAAAGAGGAGCTGCAGCAATGTGCAGTACAACAACAAATATGGTGTTTTTTGAAAATTAAACCATGTAAACCTATTCTGATACAACCTCTAAATACAATTATGAACCTGAAAATGAGCATAATATGAACACTTTAAAGAAAAGAATGTTTTTAAGAAATGAAAACTCCAAACAAACTTTTTTTGGGTCATTCAATCAGGCCTGAGCCAAGAAAACATGATAAATAACATATTAAATGCATAGTTTAATCTGTGTATTTCCTGTTGTCTGTCTCCAGGTGGATGTGGAGAAGCCGGAGGAGGTGAGGTTGATCGATCTGGATGAGTCTCACGGCGGCGAACACACCGTCTTCATCATGCCTCCTGAAGAACCGCAGGAAGCCGATGGCTCCGAGTGTCCCTCAGTCTACAGGTACACATTATTCAATTATGAAGATGGTCTTTAAACTGCCACATAGTCTGGATTAACGGAAGTCCATTTACAGGATAATGGCCTGACGTACATGTTCCTCTCGCCTTCCGCTCTCTGTGTGTTGCCGTTCTCTTCGGGAAACGACAACCTTCGAGCTACCGAGCTACACGCTGAAAATGTCAAGTTTAGAAGAACACTTTGATGGTGCAGCAAGGCAGGCCTGCTTGGTTCTGTCGGGGAACGATTGTAAACATCGACAAAGAATACGGCGTTTACTCTCTAAAGCTTGATTTATGCTTCTGTGTTAAATCGACGCCGTGGTTACGTACGTAGGTACGTGGAGACACGACCCTTCGCCGTAGCCTGACGCCACCTCTCGAAAAATCCAATAACTACACGTTGCTGCAACGCACGCTGCTCGGCCGTGGCTTGGTAGCGTTGCAATTCTCCCCACTTTGTTTCTCTCGCTAGGACTCTAAAATCACTACTCACTCTGAAGCTAATCACACACACACACACACACACACACACACACACACACACGCCGGGCCCTACAAGAGATCGACGCACACACCAACGCACAAGTATAAACTTGAGGCCACTGAAGGTTCAAGTTTATGCTTGGAAGTAAGGTGAGGAAGTATAAGGCCGGCTTCACACTGCCTGCGTGGCGTGAGCGTGTCAGCTGTGTGGCGTGTCCGTTTTTATTTGGGCTCCCATGGTAACAGGTTAGAGCTTGCACACTGCCTGCGTGACACGCACGTCTCAGGCGCAGCTCGAGCTGAGGCGAAAACGTGTGCATGCTAGAAATAGAACCAACGCCTATTTTTCGCGCGACAAGCAAGCGTGTTGGAAGCGTTTCCAGGCAAAACAGAATAGGAAAAGATGTTTCTATGTCATTTTGACACAAATACATATTAATAAATGACATGTTGATGTTTGAAAGTCTCGAGGTTTTGACATAAATGCAGATATAAATGTCATTTAAAGACATAATACTAAATAATTATCGATTTTCAAATATTGCACCTGTCAATACAGAACGAGATATTCTGTAGCCTATTTTTTTTTTTCCAAAATAAAGTTGAACACTCTATTATTTCATTTTGTCAATGGGGAACATACATGTGTACAGACAAGGCTAGCAGCAGCAACGCCCCGTCAGACACGTTTCTGACATAGAAACGCCACGCAGCCGCACAACTGACACGCTTACGCCACGCAGGCCGTGTGCAGGAGGCCTTACGGAGGCTACGGCAAAAGCTCTGCTTGGAGCCTCAGCAGAAGCATTAATCAAGCTTAACTGGGACGCTGTCGGCATTGTTGTGGAGATAGAGCTGGCAATGCCAGACTAACTGCAACACAGCACGTCCCTGTACTTTATGTGTTTCACTTTACGTGTGTTCTGATTTTTCCTTCCGTGTGTCCAGTTATGAAACCTTCCCCACCCTGAGGCCGGAGCTCTTTGACCGGACGCAGGACCAGCTCCGGGTCCCGGCGAAGGGCAGTGCCCCCAGCAGCCCCGCCCCCCGCCGCACCAAACAGGTACAACAACACGCAGCTTTTAAAAATATGGATATATGTATAACCTGCATGTAAACGGCAATCAAAGGGGAATAATCTCTTTCATTAGCTGTGTAAAGAGCTTATTTGGAATATTGTCTATATTGTCTTTTCAAAAAAAAGGGCAAAAAGCTAAATATTATGTGCATGTAAACATACTCATTCTGACCATAGACCAGGCCGCAAGTAAAAGTTGCGAGGGGGCGATTTTTTTTCCTCCATAAAGCGGGCTAAAATAACTAATTTACCCAGGATTTCCGTCCCGTAATGGTTGAGCCGACACAAAAGAATAAAATATTAATAAGTGTTTAGCTAGTGCAGTAAGCTAACGTTAGAAACTGCTAACGTTGCACGAGTTATTTCCAACTAGGATGTGTATCGCTGGACTGTAACTGTAGGCACCTGTCCCGTCAGCGTCTGAGGGCGGCTGCGATGATACAGGCGAGCTGACGGGTTATTGATCTCTCCACGATCCGATTCTCCTTCACTCATGTTCAAAATCTAGCTCGCTCTAGCTTCTGATGATGCAGCCGCCTTGTCAAGAGACGTGTAAACAATACGCGTTGCTAGGCTACTTGGTGGTCTGAGCTCAGCACAGCGTTTTTTATAAGGCGGGTTGAAATCATTGACATATAATGAAGTGAGAGGACAGCAGGAGCGCTCGCTCTCTGTTTCAAATATCGCCACAGATGGGATTACATTGTTAGTAGTTGAAAGCCCCCTGGGATAAAGACGACATGGAGACCTAGTCGTAGTAATTGTGTTGTTGTGTTTGTACGTTTTATGGATGTATGATGTTGAAAGAAGTGGGCAGAAAATACAACTGAGGGGGCAAAGCCCCCTTTTGCCCCCTCGTGGCGCCGGGTGTCTACAATTGTGACCCAGATCTCCCTGAATGAAGAACACAGGAGGAGCATTGTTAACAGTCTTACTGTGTATCATTTTATTTTAATGAATCACTATCAATATTTCACTGCTCATCCAATATTCAGAGCCCACAGACTGTGTGAGAGGGTTTTGGAGTCTAAACACATCAACTACAGAAGTCATTGTTAGATCACTGGAATGGAAGATAAAAGCATGATTCATGGTTGTGCGGAGGCTCCACTCAGAGCTTTCGCCGTAGCCCACGAAGCCTGAAGTTTATACTGTGTGTGTGTGTGTGTGTGTGTGTGTGTGTGTGTGTGTGTGTGTGTGTGTGTGTGTGTGTGTGTGTGTGCGTGTGCGTGCGTGTACGGTGGGAGATCTGGAGTAGGAAAAGTTAACCCTCTCCTTGATTTCATGTTGTTCCTGGAGAAGGAGAACCAGGACATGAGTCGGGGGGGGAAATGCAACGCTACCAAGCCACGGCCAAGCGACGCGCGTCGCCACCACGTGTAGTTACATTTTTCGAGCGGTGACGTCAGGCTACGGCGTAGGGTTGGTGTCTCCACGTACCTACGTACGTAGCCTCGATTTGACGCAGAAGTATAAATCACGATAAAGGCTCATCAACCAGATTATTTAAATCAGGGGTTCCCAACCTTTTTGGCTCTGTCAGATGTACCCACGTACCGCTTCATCATCACTATTCATTATATGTATTCGTACAATTATCCCTTGTGTTGTCTTCCAATTGACCACGCAACTTTTTAGTTTTTGTCCCTTTTCCCGATGTCTTTGTCGATTTGTTTCTGCGTTATTTTTTTAACGTTTTTGTAGCTATTTTTCAGACATTTTTGGCCCTTTTTTCAACGCTCTTTCATCAACTTTGTCCTTCAAATGCCATACAATTGAATAAAACACCCCAAATCAATGGAAGTATTGAACTGTGAAGAGCGCTGTATGGAACCATCCACGTTATTTATATATATTTTTTTTGGTTGAAAGAAACCCAAATTTCTGATATAGAAACTTTTTGAAAATGGGTCAAATTTGACCCGAGGACAACAGGAGGGTTAAACTGTCAATATGTAGTTGTCTGACTGTTACAGCCATTTAGGGCTGCAACTAAGGGTTATTTTCATTGCTGATTAATCAGTGGATTACCTTCTGCATTAACGCAGGGTTTTCCCCCGCCGTTATAAGGTTTAGGTGCAGCAGCCGAGCCGTTTTAGGCAGCACCTACGCTGAAGGAATGAATGTATCTAAAAGACTTTTCTCAGATCTAATGACAGTTGTTGGACTTCTTTAGCTTTAAAGTGCTCATATCATGCTTTTTGGCTTTTTCCCTTTCCTTTATTGTGTTATATATCTTTTTTTGTTCATGTTATAGGTTTATAAAGTGAAAAAGTCCAAAGTCCACCTCAAAGGGACTTACCATCTCCAACAGAAAACACTGTTCACAAACTGCTCCAAACAGCTCTATTGTAGTCCAGCCTTTACTTCAGAGACAAACGTGGTCACTTTGGAACACACGTTATAATGCTCGCCTAGCTGCTAGCATGGCACGCCCTCATACTCTGCTTCTGACTGGCTAGTAGTCCTTACCTAGGTACTGCCAGGGCACACCCTCATACTCTGCTTCTGACTGGCTAGTAGTCCTTACCTAGGTACTGTCATGGCCCTCATACTCTGCTTCTGACTGGCTAGTAGTCCTTACCTAGGTACTGCCAGGGCACGTCCTCATACTCTGCTTCTGACTGGCTAGTAGTCCTTACCTAGGTACTGTCAGGGCACGCCCTCATACTCTGCTTCTGACTGGCTAGTAGTCCTTACCTAGGTACTGTCAGGGCACGCCCTCATACTCTGCTTCTGACTGGCTAGTAGTCCTTAGCTAGGTACTGTCAGGACACGCCCTCATACTCTGCTTCTGACTGGCTAGTAGTCCTTACCTAGCTACTGTCAGGGCCCGCCCTCATACTCTGCTTCTGACTGGCTAGTAGTCCTTACCTAGGTACTGTCAGGGCCCGCCCTCATACTCTGCTTCTGACTGGCTAGTAGTCCTTACCTAGGTACTGTCAGGGCACGCCCTCATACTCTGCTTCTGACTGGCTAGTAGTCCTTACCTAGGTACTGTCAGGGCACGCCCTCATACTCTGCTTCTGACTGGCTAGTAGTCCTTACCTAGGTACTGTCAGGGCCCTCATACTCTGCTTCTGACTGGCTAGTAGTCCTTACCTAGGTACTGTCAGGGCACGCCCTCATACTCTGCTTCTGACTGGCTAGTAGTCCTTACCTAGGTACTGTCAGGGCCCTCATACTCGGCTTCTGACTGGCTAGTAGTCCTTACCTAGCTACTGTCAGGGCCCTCATACTCTGCTTCTGACTGGCTAGTAGTCCTTACCTAGGTACTGTCAGGGCACGCCCTCATACTCTGCTTCTGACTGGCTAGTAGTCCTTACCTAGCTACTGTCAGGGCCCTCATACTCTGCTTCTGACTGGCTAGTAGTCCTTACCTAGCTACTGTCAGGGCCCTCATACTCTGCTTCTGACTGGCTAGTAGTCCTTACCTAGCTACTGAGCATGTGCGACTCCCAACAAAGATGGAACAGAACTGTGATTGCACTTTAAGTTTTGTCTTTATGCTTTTTGAGTGCTATGTATTGAGTTAGTATGTGCTTGTTATTACCAGTTTAGACAACTTAATTGTATAATCACTATATCTTGATATATGATTTCATCACGATATGATTCCATTGAAAGATGATACATTATCATATTAAATTATGGCCCAGCCCTAAATTCCCACCTTCAGTATCTGATTGTAACTTGTGTTTTCCCTCCCAGGAGATCAAGTTGGCCCAGCAGCGAGCTCAGAAGTACTCAGGGGTGCCGGACATGTGGTCCAAGTGCCTGCTGGGTCACTGCTACGCCCTCTGGTTCATCTACCTGCCCACCTTCGTCAGGGCGGAGAGCGCCAAGGTGCGCGCGCTGCACACGGCCTACGACGTCCTCAAACACATGGAGAACCGCAAGGTGGTGCTGCCAGACGAGGTGAGACGCTGGCCGGGTCAAAGGTCGCCGCTACAGGGACGTTGTTCTGGGTTTTGGGTCTGTTGTTGTGCCTCCACGCCACTGATCAGTGTTTGTCAAATCGGAGTACGTGTCCCCCTAGGGGTACTCTGGAGGACTGCAGGGGGTACATGTCCCCCTAGAGGTACTCTGGAGGACTGCAGGGGGTACGTGTCCCCCTAGAGGTACTCTGGAGGACTGCAGGGGGTACGTGTCCCCCTAGAGGTACTCTGGAGGACTGCAGGGGGTACGTGTCCCCCTAGAGGTACTCTGGAGGACTGCAGGGGGTACGTGTCCCCCTAGAGGTACTCTGGAGGACTGCAGGGGGTACGTGTCCCCCTAGAGGTACTCTGGAGGACTGCAGGGGGTACGTGTCCCCCTAGAGGTACTCTGGAGGACTGCAGGGGGTACGGGAGATTTTTTGCATTTCAGTTACAAGGCTGTAGTTACTTCTACTGTCTTTATTTTTTTCGACCTATTCTTGCCTTTCTTCCTGACTTTTTTCTACTGTCTTTTTTCCTTCAAAATTTTTGTCTCTTTTTTAAAAGTTTTTTCACTTTTTTTTGCCTTTTTGGAATTTTTTGTCACTAGTGTTGCCTTCCTTCTTTCTACTGTTTTTTTTTGTCAAAGTTTTTATTGATTTTTTTTTAAGTTTGTGTCTCTTTTTTCTAAGTTTTTGTTACTATTTTCAACCTATTCTTGCCTTCCTTCTTTCTACCGTCTTTTTCCAAGTTTTTGTCACCTTTTTCCATCATCCTCTAAATGTTGTCCAGGTCCAAGGCTGTAGTATAGTTAATCTATCGCTGACATCGCTGTATTATTCCTCTTTATACAGACTTTATTTTTCTACCAAAAGTTATTCGAGCTGGTTAGGGGGTACATGGCTTAAAACAAAACTGTTCAAAGGGGGGACATTATTGAAAAAAGCTTGAGGACAACTGGTCTATATCAACAATGTTTCATTTCCGGGATTGCTCCGGTGCTGCCGGAAATTCCGACGGATGTCACTAATTTTTGGCCAGATGTCCGTCCCCTTCCTCTCTCTTTGTGTTGGCATTTTAAACTCTGGTGGATTTATGAGGACTGTGGTTAACTGCTCCGAATGTTTTTAAGCGAACTTCAGATAAATCGATTGACAAGTGGATGAAATCATAGCTAGCTACATGTTACTTTCATATCATAAAGCTACACCGTCTGTGTGTGTGTGTGTGTGTGTGTGTGTGTGTGTGTGTGTGTGTGTGTGTGTGTGTGTGTGTGTGTGTGTGTGTGTTGTTGTTGTTGTTGTGTGCGTTTCAGGTGTGTTACAGGGTCCTGATGCAGCTGTGCGGTCAGTACGGTCAGCCGGTCCTCGCCGTTCGAGTGCTGCTGGAGATGAAGAAGGCTGGAATCACACCCAACACCATCACCTACGGATACTACAACAAGGTCCGCAAATATAACACACACACACACACACACACACACACACACACACACACACACACACACACACACACACACACACACACACACACACACACAGGCTCTGTCCTCAGCAGTCATTTGCAGCCGAGACAACAGAGGGAGAAGCTTTACAAACAGTATTTCACAAAGTTACAATAATGTTGATTTAAGGCGACACTGCAGGCAAAAACATTGTAAAAACTGATTATTTTGGGCTATTTATCTTCCATAACATGTCTTCTTTCAGACTAGTGGAAAGAAAACATTTATTTGACTACAATTTGTCAATTTCTATCTGTAGATTTCTTCTAAATTTACCAAATATTCACACACACACACACACACACTTACACACATACACAGTTGGAAATGTAAAGAGAAAAATGCCAAGATCCAGATCATTGGAAGAAAAACAGCTGATCAGAGATGTGATCAGATGTCAGAATTTTATTATTTTGTGCAATGAAAATGTCATTTTCCAACACATTCTCACTCCCATCGCGTAAAAGAAAGATAACTCTTAGAAAACTGTTGTTTTTACTGTGAATATGGAAATAATTTCGGTTTCTCTACACGTATTTGTTATTTTGCACACTAAAACTTAAAATGTATTTTGTCATTATGTATGTCTACATGTGTGTACGTCCTTTGCTTGTGTTTTTCTTATACAAGCTGTTACAGGTTTCTACAACACCCTTGCATGTATTTTTGTATTTCTTCAATGTAATTAGTTTTTTTTTATGTTATGTGAAACACAATATACTAAAATTAATGTCCTCAGGCGGTGCTGGAGAGCAAGTGGCCGTCCACCAGTCAGGGAGGACGTCTCCGCTGGGCCAAGCTGAGGAACGTCCTGTTGGCTGTGGCCCAGTTCAGACAGCCAATCAAACACCGTCAGAAGAGCGGATCAGTGGGCTCACGTGGAGGTCAGAAAATAATTCTTTCCATGTTCTGCTCCTTTCTACTTGTACCCTAAATCTCAGAGGTAAATATTTAGGGCTGGGTATCGAGTATTTGATACTCAATATTAAGTTTGCAATTCAGTCTGTGCCTAAAAAGTATCAAATTCAGCACCCAGCCCTATAGATATTGTACTTTTTACAGTTTTAGCTACTTTCCAGATGACAGTTTTTCCTTCCTGTCCAGTGAAAACAATGGATGTGTTGATGTTGAATGTTTAGTGATTAAACTGAAGGGTCATGGAGAAACGTCTCCTTCTTAAAGGTGGAATATGTAATACTGACAGCTAGTGTTTAAAATAGTTACTGCAGTACAAATTCAAAATACTGGAGAGAGTCGTCTCCCCCGCCCCCTCCTCCCCGGACTCAAAATTTACGTTGGTTGCCAGGCTGAGACCGCAGCATCCACAACAATGTTGCTAGACGCTTGTCTCACATAGCCAGACATTACTCCACAGCACAGCGGAGTAGCTAACGTTAGATGCTGGCTGTATTGACAGTCATAAAAGCCCGCGCTCACGTGGAGCTCTGTACCCAACTGACAGACACACTTTTTCAGCTTAGAATTACCATAGGAACCGCTAAAAATCCCACAACCTCGCCGTCCTCTCCACACGCCAGACAGACACACTTCCTCGGCTTAGAATTACGATAGGAACCGCTAAAAATACCACTACCTTGCCGTCCTTTTCCACCCGACTGAACACACTTTATTGGCTTAAAATTACGGCAACAATCGCTAAACACACTGCAAACTCAAGGTCCTCTCTTTCCAATTAACAGCCCCCCTCTCTTGGCTTCAAATGACTCACCGTTGTCGGCTACAGCCGCTGAACAGGCTACACGTTGTAAACAGCCGTGGCTGCTTGCCTGGTCCTCCCGTAACGTTAGCAGTTAGTAGGGTTAGCATGGCGGCGTTAGCCAGGGCTCACTTCACTGGCTGTGTCTCAATTGTTTTTGCAAGTAACCAACTCGGGTACTCTAGCTATATAATTCTATGTGAGTAGCTACACAAATGTTGAAATGACATAAAATGCCCGTCCCTAGTAGCTGTGATAAATTAGCTAATGCTTACCTGTTCAGGAGGAAATTAGCCAACTCGGCGTCCTTTTGGGCTCTAAGCTGTCTCCATCTTTCAAATACATCTCCAATATTTACCCAGACAGGTTTGTTACGTCTCTGGTCACGCAACTATTAGAAACATGCCGTTTTTTTTGTCAGGTAAAATCAATCTCCGTTGATCCTGTTCGTTTGTGTGCTGCTATTATGGCTGTACTAACGTTACAGCTGTAGCGTGCTGGGTTTACGTGTTTACAGGTATATCTGGCAACCCGGCCTGGCTGACAAACTGGGCAGCTGATACCAACACAGGCCAAAACACAGACAGAAATTCCGTCACAGAACGGAAATTTCAAAAGGAGAAAATACTGGCTTTAGCATTGTTGTCAGAAAAGATAGTATTTCAACTTAGCATGTTTCCTTAATATCTGATGAAGCATTGGGGTCATTTGTGGATTTATTACAGTAAATATATTACATATTGGACCTTTAAAGCTAAATAAAGTCTTTAAAAAGCCTCTCGGATCAGCTGGAAAATGCCTCGTCACAAAAGCTGAAAACAGGGCTGTTATTCTGACACCACGAAAAGTTTTCAAACTTTATAGAGATACGCAGTTTGAATGCAGGACCTTTCTTTGTAGAGTAGTATTTTCACAGTCTGGTATAAGTACTTTTACTGCAGTAAAGGATGTGGGTACTTCTTCCACATTCTGTCTCCGTTACCAAAGTAGCCTCAGAACAGCGTGATTACAAACCTCATCCTGACCTCAAATCTGCAGATTTAAAAAATGTTTTCCTGCATAAATGAATATATAAGTTAATATGTTTTAAGATGAAGATAATAAATGACATGTATCACGTCACAATCTTATTCAAAGTTATTCTGTCCGTGTTCTTTGAAAGAAGCGACGTTGGACCCCGATCAGATGCCCCGCCCCCACTCGACTCTGGTTCGCCAGTCCAGTTGGAGCGGCCTATCGGAAAGCTCCAGTCACGAGTCTCTGCCGGGCTCGATGGTGAAGAGTAGCAGTCTGAACAGCATGAAGACGTCGACAGACAGTAAGACACGATCTGCAGCACAACTCCCCTCCCTCACCTGCACCGACTACATTTACATACACACAGTATTCCAGTTTTTGCCTTTTACTACGATGAGGACAATATTCCTCTAAGCTGTCGACATGGCTCTTATGTCCCGTGTTTTTAACTCGTCTCTCTCTCTTCTCCCCGTCTCACAGAGGTGAAGCTCTACAAGAAGACCATCCTCCGTAGCACGGGGACCAACGGCTGCGGCAACACCGTCTCCCGCAAGCCTCCGATGGGACGCAGAGACACCTCCACCCCGCCTCCGGCGCCCTCCGGGGGCGTTCTGGTTCGGCGGAGCCAGGTCTGCCTCTCCACCTTCTACAAAGAGTGTGCAGAGTCGACCGACTTGGAGCCGGACTGCCGCTGCCAGCCGGCAGAGAGAGACTACAGGTCAGTTATGAACAGAAAATCACTTTTAGTCACTTTTTCAATAATATTAAATGGATGTTAAAGTTACTACAAGGAGTTTTTGGGCTCTATCTTGCACCCGGAGCAGCACAAAGCCCGACACAAGTGTCTTTGCTAGTTCAAAGGCCCGGACACACCGAGCCGATAATCGTCCGTTGGACAGTCTGGCGAGGTCGGTGACTCGAGTCTGTTCGTTGTGTTCCGTGCTGTCGTCCGTCGGAGGGGCCGTCGGACTTCATTTTGGCCGATTTGACATGTATAATCGGCAGGGCGGGCACTGCCGGCAGTCGGGATGAGCGTGACTAGAGTCTCTCAAAATCTGACGAAAATCTTTTAAACTTTGTTGATCTGAAATGAAGACAGATTCAGCAACTGCACGGCCTATTTCTCTCTTAACATCTTCTCAGAAACACGTTTCGGTGAACTATTTGTATTTAGATCGTATTCTGAACGAGCCGCCATGACATTCTGTCTTTGAATTTCCGGAGAAACGTGGGTCCCGGTTTTCATTTTTGGGCGACAATACAGATTAGCGCCGCCTGCTGTTATGGAGACGTATTACGTCACGTTGCCTTGGTGTGTTCCAAGGCACTTTTTTTTGGGGAGACTGATCAGCCCAACTGCCTTTTCTGCCGCCCTTCGGCCGTCTGCTCTGTAAGACCGACACAGTTGTCAATTTCCCGTCCAGCGCCCGTGTCGTTTAAAAAGCAAATGCACCTGACCCTACCCTCTACGGCCTGTTTCAGTCCCGTTTACCTCACGTCTTCCATCCATTGCCCTTTAAACCGTAGACCTGCAACGACTCTAGACTCGGCCGGCAGGAATAAAGTGGTAGACGAGAACTACAACAACGTCTCGTCCCCGAGCCGAGGAGGACTGGCAGGGAAACTCCAGCAGCTTCTCACTCCCACCAGACACCGAGGGTCTAGTCGCCGATCCGCCAGCGGAGGAGGAGGAGGGATAGGGCAAAGGGTGTCTGAACAGAGGCAGTCTCGGAAAGCTCAAGTGGCCGATACACTGCTGAAAGCCAAGGAGAAGCTGGTCAGCGCTACCTCAGAGGTTAGTCCGTTTTCAAGATGTTTTTATCCTGTTCAGGCAGCTGTTTGCTCGTTAATCTGAATCCATGTTGTCTTCTCTCAGAGTTCGTTGTTAGTAGGAAGTGACCTGGACTTGACGGACATGCCCAGTCCGGCCTATCCTCTGCGCCGGTCCTGGGACGCCAACCATGAGGGGGTGGGGCTCGAGGGGGCGGGGCTTGAGGTAAACTCGTCGTTTCTCAGGAAATGATTTTATTGGGTTCTTGATTGGTTTGTTGTTGGTTAGCCTCGTCTCCTTTGTGTCACTGACTGTTAACGTGCACGTCATTATTCTGTTATTTATCTTATTCTAATAAAAGACTATATTCTAACTAAGCTGTTGACATGGCTCTTTTCTCCCTCTCTCTCATTCCCTCTCTCTCTCTCGCTCCCTCTCTCTCTCCCTCTCTCTTTGTCCCTCCCTCTCTCCCTCTCTCTCTCTCTCTTGCTCTCTCCCTCCATCCCGTTCTCTCCCTCCATCCCTCTCTCCCTCTCCCCCTCCCTCTCTCCCTTGATCCCTCTCCCTCTTTCTCTCTCCCTCCCTCCCTCTTGCCCTCACTCTCTCTTCCTCTCTCCCCCCTCTCTTTCTCTCTCTCTCTCTCTCTCTCCTTCCATCACTCTTCCTCCCTCCCTCTCGCTCTCCCCCTCAACCCCCTCTCCCTCTTGCCCTCACTCTCCCTCCCTCTCTCTCTCCCGCCCTCAATCTCTCCTTCATCCCTCTTCCTCCCTCCCTCTCTCTCTCCCCCTCTCTCTCTCTTCCTCTCTCCCCCTCTCTATCTCTCTCTCTCTCCTTCATCCCTCTTCCTCCCTCCCTCTCTCTCCCCCTCTCTCTCTTCCTCTCTCTCCCTCTCTCTCTCTCTCTCTCTCTCTCTCTCTCTCTCTCTCTCTCTCTCCTTCCATCACTCTTCCTCCCTCCCTCTCCCTCCCTCCCCCCCTGTTTGTCCAGGTCCTGATGTCTAGCTGCTCTCTGTGTCACAGCTGTAACTCGTTGGTTTACGACGAGGAGATCATGGCCGGCTGGACGTCGGACGACTCCAACCTGAACTCGTCGTGCCCGTTCTGCTGCACGTCCTTCGTCCCCCAACTGAACGCTGAGATCTGTGATCTCGGACCGGTCTGCAGGTACACACTTCACAACACCCTTAAGGCCGTCTCAGACTCCCATCTTACAAAGTGCTTTACACAACAATAAAACAAGCCTGTCATAAAAATATCAGGTTTTTAAAAAAAAACAAGAAATCAAAACTATTTGGTGTATAAAAACCTGTACAGTAATAAAGAGAACGATGTGAGCATTTAGTATATCTATCGCCAACATCGCTGTATTGGTCCTCTTTATTTAGACGTTGTTTTTCTACCAAAACTGATTAGCGCTGGTCAGGGGGTACTTGGCTTAAAAACCCAATTCAAAGGGGGAACATTAGTGAAAAGAGTTTGAGAACCACTGTAAGTAGGTGAGTCCAAACACGTCCCTTGTCTTTGTCCCGTTAGTGTGGAGCGCACCAACTGGAACGCGGAGGACAAGGTGGAGAGCGCCATGCGGCCCCCCAGTGTTCAGGAGGCCTCGCTGCGACACCAGTGTAACGGTCTGAGTGAAGACTCGAGCTCCGAGACCAGCAGCTACTCGGAGAACAGCAGAACCATCACGGTAACACACTCTCTAAATCACGTGTCAAACTCGAGGCCCGCGGGCCAAACCCTGCCCCTTGCAAAATTGTATCCGGCCCGCATATTGTTAGGATAATTAATTATCAAAGAATGGACAAAATCACTGGAGTTCTCTTAAAAGTTTGTTTACTTGCAGGAAGTAGACTCAGTTTACAGCACTTCAGCAAGTACAGAAAATGACTGAAGCTTGTTCTCAACAGTGTCTCTTTAAAGGAGCTGGGAGTCAAGTTAGTTACCTGTATACGGTTCATGCAATCAGTAGCTTTTCGTCTTATCTCTGGTCAGGCCTGGCATCTCCTCCACATTATGCGCTCTGCCCTCAGGGACGCATCCTGTGCTCTTTGCAAGGTCACTCGGCACTCGTTCCAAGCATAATTTTCCTAACACACATCAATTTAGGTTCACAATACATTTTGGCCCACCTAGTTGTGCACCAAACCAAAAGATGGAAAGAAGATTAGAAAAAGCTCTTTTTCCTGTTCTTCATGTATTTCTCCACATGATTCCTGTATGCGAGACCAGAAGATGTCTGTTAATTTGGCTAGTGGTGTCTTGTAAACCCAGATAGGATAGGCCCATTGGCCTAATTTACAACCCCCCTCCCCCCCAATAATCAGAACTGCCCAGTGCAAACCACCCCAAAAACCTATTATAACTTCTTTTACATAAATAGACATTTGCACCATAAATTGTTGCATAAAAATTCACCAGAATGCAGAAAATGAAGTGTTTGACACACAAAATTTCAATTTTGCTCAAAAGTTACGCCCTTGGATGGGCCAACTGTTTGGCATGACACAGAAATAAATAAATTTAAAAAATATATATATATATATATATATATATATATATATATATATATATATATATATATATATATATATATATATATGTGTATATATATATATATATATATATATATATATATATATATATATATATATATATATATATATATATATATGTATATATATATATATATACAGTGAGGAAAATAAGTATTTGAACACCCTGCTATTTTGCAGGTTCTCCCACTTGGAAATCATGGAGGGGTCTGAAATTGTCATCGTAGGTGCATGTCCACTGTGAGAGACATAATCTAAAAAAAAATATCCAGAAATCACAATGTATGATTTTTTAACTATTTATTTGTATGATACAGCTGCAAATAAGTATTTGAACACCTGAGAAAATCAATGTTAATATTTGGTACAGTAGCCTTTGTTTGCAATTACAGAGGTCAAACGTTTCCTGTAGTTTTTCACCAGGTTTGCACACACTGCAGGAGGGAGTTTGGCCCACTCCTCCACACAGATCTTCTCTAGATCAGTCAGGTTTCTGGGCTGTCGCTGAGAAACACGGAGTTTGAGCTCCCTCCAAAGATTCTCTATTGGGTTTAGGTCTGGAGACTGGCTAGGCCACGCCAGAACCTTGATATGCTTCTTACAGAGCCACTCCTTGGTTATCCTGGCTGTGTGCTTCGGGTCATTGTCATGTTGGAAGACCCAGCCTCGACCCATCTTCAATGCTCTAACTGAGGGAAGGAGGTTGTTCCCCAAAATCTCGCAATACATGGCCCCGGTCATCCTCTCCTTAATACAGTGCAGTCGCCCTGTCCCATGTGCAGAAAAACACCCCCAAAGCATGATGCTACCACCCCCATGCTTCACAGTAGGGATGGTGTTCTTGGGATGGTACTCATCATTCTTCTTCCTCCAAACACGGTTAGTGGAATTATGACCAAAAAGTTCTATTTTGGTCTCATCTGACCACATGACTTTCTCCCATGACTCCTCTGGATCATCCAAATGGTCATTGGCAAACTTAAGACGGGCCTTGACATGTGCTGGTTTAAGCAGGGGAACCTTCCGTACCTTGCATGATTTCAAACCATGACGTCTTAGTGTATTACCAACAGTAACCTTGGAAACGGTGGTCCCAGCTCTTTTCAGGTCATTGACCAGCTCCTCCCGTGTAGTCCTGGGCTGATTTCTCACCTTTCTTAGGATCATTGAGACCCCACGAGGTGAGATCTTGCATGTAGCCCCAGTCCGAGGGAGATTGACAGTCATGTTTAGCTTCTTCCATTTTCTAATGATTGCTCCAACAGTGGACCTTTTTTCACCAAGCTGCTTGGCAATTTCCCCGTAGCCCTTTCCAGCCTTGTGGAGGTGTACAATTTTGTCTCTAGTGTCTTTGGACGGCTCTTTGGTCTTGGCCATGTTAGTAGTTGGATTCTTACTGATTGTATGGGGTGGACAGGTGTCTTTATGCAGCTACCGACCTCAAACAGGTGCATCTAATTTAGGATAATAAATGGAGTGGAGGTGGACATTTTAAAGGCAGACTAACAGCTCTTTGAGGGTCAGAATTCTAGCTGATAGACAGGTGTTGAAATACTTATTTGCAGCTGTATCATACAAATAAATAGTTAAAAAATCATACATTGTGATTTCTGGAATTTTTTTTTAGATTATGTCTCTCACAGTGGACATGCACCTACGATGACAATTTCAGACCCCTCCATGATTTCCAAGTGGGAGAACTTGCAAAATAGCAGGGTGTTCAAATACTTATTTTCCTCACTGTATGTATATACCGTATTTTCCGGACTATAAGTCGCTCCAGAGTATAAGTCGCATCAGTCAAAAAATGCGTTATGAAGAGGAAAAAAACATATATAAGTCGCACTGGAGTATAAGTCGCATTTATTTAGTAATTTATTTCACAAAATCCAAGACTATGAACAGACATTTAATCTGGAAAGGCAAGTTATTCAACTACACAATAGCACACTACACTGCACCGTTAACAAGCCTCTCCCGGCAGCACGTTGTCTGTGGACTCGTTCCTCCAGCTCTGGCCATCTTGCTTTCAGCGCACGATTAGCCGATTAGCTTTCTTTGTTTTCTTCGTTGCAGTGAGAGTCACCTTTTCGCCAGTCCCTCACGAGTTTCTCTCTCACTCCAAACTTTCTTTCTGCTGCTCGATTACCGTTTCCGGCTGCATATTTTACTACCTGCAGTTTGAAATCTGCAGAATAGGATTTTCATTTCTTTCTCAGTTGTCTTTAGGAGCAGCATATAGCTGTCACAAGCCTAGAGCGCCCTCTCTCGGCTTTAGACGGTAATGTTTTCAGTATGAATTAACATTTAAAAACATGTTAAATTATATATATATTTTGATATATAAGTCGCACCTGACTATAAGTCGCAGGACCAGCCAAACTATGAAAAAAAGTGCGACTTATAGTCCGGAAAATACGGTAGTCAAATGGATTATACAAAGCCTTAAAGGTCCAATGTGTAGGAATTTCTCCCATCTAGCGTTGAGATCATATATCCCAATCAACTCTCTCGCACCACGCAGTTCAAAGTACGTATTACAGCTACGGTAGCCTTCACGCTTCATCCTTTTTCTTTTTCTGGGCGAAGAAGAAGAAGACTCCTGTTGCTGAAATTTGGATTTTGAATTTGTGTGGTCCTCCATGTTTCCTTCTTCAAACTTGCCGGGGCCGGGAAGCTACGATACCCGTTAGCAGCATTAGCAGCAGCTGTGAGTTTATCATGTGACAGAGAAAACAAGAAAGGCGGAGCAGTACGTCCTGTATGTCCCTTACCGGCTAACGTATTCCAAGATGGAGCATGAATATGGAGCGTCTACCCAAGTTCATGCAAACGCAAATGTAACATTTCAATCCAAAAGAAATACTTGGAATTGATGGTGGTGGTAAATGGAACGTGCAACACAGATTTTGATAATGATCAACTAAACACGTTACACACTGGACCTTTTAATGCAAAAACAAATTGCAACAATGATATTTAGTAATTACTCAAGTTACTTGAGGAACCGTTTCAGCCCTACTCTCCACGCTTCCCGTCTCGCTGACAGTCTGTACGGCTCTCCTCCCCCAGGATTCGTCGGTGGGCGCCACCCCCCTGCAGGAGACAGTGGCCTACCTGAGTCCTCTGGTCCTGAGGAAGGAGCTGGAGAGTCTGCTGGAGAACGAGGGCGATGCGGTCCTGGCCAAGCCCCAGTTCCTGGACAAGCACTCCATCATCTTCTGGAACCTGGTCTGGTACTTCCAGCGCCTCGGCCTGCCCAGCAACCTGCTGCAGCTGGTCCGAGCCTCGCCGATGGTCAGCCGGTTCACACAGGTTAGCGGTAGCATACAGGTTGCTGGGACGCTTTACAGAGGAGCGTTAACGGCCCTCATCCCCACAGACGGAAGCTACATTTCCCAACATTTGTGTCTTAAGGCGGATTTATGGTTGTACGTAGGAGCTACGCAGAGCCATTGTGAGGTTAAAGGCCGATTTATGCTTCTGCTTTAAATCTACGCTGTGGCGTCGTACGTAAGTACGTGGAGATACCGACCCTACGCCTGACGTGCACCTCCCTAAAAATGATGATGCACGCCGCTTTCCCGGGCTTGGTAGCATTGCATTTCCCCCCCGACTCATTCCCTGGTTCTCCTTCTCCATCAACAACATGAAATCAAGGAGAGGGTTAACTTCTCCTGCTCCAGATTTCCCACCGTGGTCAGAAAGAACAGGGGAGACACTTTGGTTCTCTTACTATGACTCTGGAGTCACTACTCACTCTGTAGCTAATCACACACACACACACACACACACACACACTCTCACACACACGCACACATACATGCCGGCCCTGCTACTCTCTTAAAGAGATCGACGTACACACCAACGCACAAGTATAAACGCCAGGCGTTCGTAGGCTACAGCGAAAGCTCTGCGTGGAGCCGCCGCACAGCTACAAATCACATTTTATACTTGTGCGTTGGTGTGTGTGCATCAATCTAGCGTATCTCTTATAGAGAATAGCAGAGCTGTGTGTGTTCTTTCTGACCACGGTGGGAAATCTGGAGCAGGAAAAGTTGACCCTCTCCTTGATTTCATGTTGTTTACGGAGAAGGAGAACCAGGACATGAGTCGGGTAGGAGGGGAATGCAACGCTACCAAGCCACGGCCGAGTGAACCAATCACAGTCGCTGCGACGTGTAGTTACATTTCTGGAGAGGTGCACGTCAGGCTACATATGTACCTTTGATGTAGATTCAACGCAGAACTATAAATCAAGCTTTACTTTGGTGGGCAGTTTATATAAATGATGAATGTTTAGCAAAGTGTAAACGGTTCCAGTAAAGTTTTCCAAAGTAGAGAAATGTTCACTTCCAAAGAAAAGACAAGCATGTTTAGCGGCCGGGTTAGCTCAGTTGGTAGAGTGGGCACACGTATGTAGAGGTTTACTCCTCGATGCAGAAGGTCCAGGGTTTGAGTCCGACCTGTTCCTGCATGTCTTCCCCCCTCTCTCCCCTTTCATATCTCAGCTGTCCTAGCCATTAAAGGGGGAAATGCCCCCAAAGAAATGAACCTGTTGTCCTCGGGTCAAATTTGACCCGTTTACAAACACTTTCTATATCAGAACTTTGACAAAAGAACGTTGAAAAAAGTGACAAATGTTGGAAAAAGCTACAAAAACGCAGGAAAAAAACCAAAACCAAAATTAAAAAATGCTGAAAAAAGTGAACAGAAAAATTGGTGACAAAAAAAACATCAAAAACATCACCAAAGTTGACAAAAACTTGTGAAAAAAATACATTAGAAAAAGTGACACACAACTTGTAAAATAAATGGACAAAAAGTGAGAAAAGAAATTGGAATAAAATCGACAAAAACGTCGAGGAAAGCGTAGAAAAAGAACAACAAAATGTTGAAATTTCGACCCAGAAAATCACAAAGTTGCAGGTTGAAGACAACACAAGGGTTAAAAAGACATGTTTGTTTTTATTCAAAAGCAGAATAAGCATTTGTTTCTATCCTGTACAGAAGCATGTGATGTTTTTGTATTGGATAAAAGTAACTTTGATACTTGGGATGAGAGCCAGGCGACATTGGGGGCTTAGATCACCAAACACCCTTTTTTTCAGACGTTTTTGTCACTTTATTCAACTCTTTGTTTTATTTATGGTCAATAAGCCTCATTTAAATGATGGTATAGCTAATTTGTTAGTTTAAAAAAAAAAAAGTATGAATTATGTTGATTGATATTTAAGATTAAAGGACGTTGAGTGAATCACAGACTAGTTTATGTCAAAGTTTTAGTCAAATGCTGTAAAATTCCACGGAAGTAATCATTCATTTTACCTGTGAAGAATGTGGTATGGGTTCCAGACAACGTACATGCACGCATCCAAGTTATTTTGGGGCAATTTGGTTGTAAGAAACCCATATTTCTGATATTAAAAACTTAGAAAACGGGCCATATTTGACCCGAGGACAACACAAGGGTTAAGCCGTTGGTCGTACAATGTCTGGTAACTGTCAGGAGTTTCCCCTTTCACACATTGACACCAGTGAAATAAAGTTAGGGTGAGATGAAAGACAGCAACGCACTGATCCACAGACTCTTTAATCTCATTGTGTGTGTTGTGCGTTTCCCAGTCGGACAACTCGGCCGTGAGGGTGCGGCTCCTCTGGGACACCCTGACCCCCGACACAGACCAGTGGCCGCCGCTCTACATCCTCTGGAGGATCCACAGTAAGACAAACAATTCAATTTTAGTGTCCAATCATAACAGAAGTCATCTCAGAACACTTTACAGATAGAGTAGGTCTAGACCACACTCTATCATTTACAGAGACCCAACAATTCCTCTTAAGAGCTAGCGTTTTGGTGCGACAACGGCGAGGAAAAATTTCCTTTTAACAGGCAGAAATCTCGGACAGAACCTGACTCTTGGTGGGCGGACATCTGCAGCTGCCGGTTGGGATACAGAGACACTTAGACACATTTAAAGAAATATGGTATACAATAATTATAGCAGTTGGAATGATGCACAGTGGCAATTACAGTAACAATACAGATAATAGAACTGACAAGAAATACACTGAACAAAATTATAAACGCAACACTTTTGTTTTTGCCCCCATTTTTCATGAGCTGAACTCAAAGATCTAAGACTTTTTCTATGTACACAAAAGGCCTATTTCTCTCAAATGGGCCAGCCTAAGGCACACCTGTGCAATAACCATGCTGTCTAATCAGCATCTTGATATGCCACACCTGTGAGGTGGATGGATTATCTCGGCAAAGGAGAAGTGCTCACTAACACAGATTTAGTGAACAATATTTGAGAGAAATAGGCCTTTTGTGTACATAGAAAAAGTCGTAGATCTTTGAGTTCAGCTCATGAAAAATGGGGGCAAAAATAAAAGTGTTTGCGTTTATAATTTAGTTCAGTGTAGTAGTAGCAGTGCAGGGCGTAGAGCAGGACCACGGCAGCAGCTGCAACCACGATTTAGGGGCCACCCCAATCCAAGGAAATCTGCAAGGCGAGAAAACATAGGGACTAACCACACATCTCACACTCGCTGATACACAGGAACAAGAACCTCCACTGTAATTGTCTTTAACTCCTTCATGTGATTCCTCCTCCCCTCCTCCGGCCACCAGAGGGCGTCCCGATGAGAAGCTACAGCTGGCGGAGACACAACCACCCGTTCACCCTGTCCTTTCTGGCGGAGGTGCTGCGCTGGGTCGGCATGAACGAGGTGCACAAAGCCATCACGCTCTTCCTGGACACGCTGGCCAAGCAGCCGGGCTCCGCCTCGACGCAGAGGTAGGCTTCAACGTTTAAACTGCAAAGATTTGTTAGCGTGTGTCACTGGTTTTAAAGTCCCAGTGTGTAACGTGTTGTTCATTATCAAAATCTGTGTTGCCCGTTCACAAACTTGTCCTTTTTTCATGAATATTTACCACCACCATCAATTCCAAGTATTTCTTTTGGCTTTAAATTTTACATTTGCGTTTGCATGAACTGGGGTAGACGCTCCATATTCATGCTCCATCTTGGAATACGTTAGCCGGTAAGGGACATACAGGACATACTGCTCCGCCTTTCACGTTTTCTCTGTCACATGATAAACTCACAGCTGCTGCTAATGCTGCTAACGGCTATCGTAGCTTCCCGGCCCCGGCAAGTTTGAAGAAGGAAACATGGAGGACCACAGGTATTCAAAATCCAAATTTCAGCAACAGGAGTCTTCTTCTTCTTCGCCCAGAAAAAGAAAAAGGAGATTGAAAAGAGCAAGAGACCGGCTTTTTGGAGCGTGAAGGCTACCGTAGCTGTAATACCTACTTTGAACTGCGTGGTGCGAGAGATGGGAGAAATTCCTACACATTGGACCTTTTTAAGGTTCTTCTTTTAACATAGAAGGCCCTGCATGGACTTGCAGCACCTGTTTTTATCTGAGCTTATTACACCATATACCCTGGCACGCTCTCTCTGCTCCCTTGATGCTGGTCTTCTGGTTATTCCCCTAGTAAACAAAAAATCTGTTGCTTATAGCGCATTCTCCTACCGGGCCCCTCATCTGTGGATTGGCCTCCCACTACGTGTTAAAGAAGCTCACTCAGTTGACATTAAATCTAGATTGAAACCCCCCCTCTACTCACCACTACAGCTAGTTTATATCCACGACGTTCCACTTCCGGGATTGCTCCAGTGCTGCAGGAAATTCGGCGGGATGCATGTCTTTGCCAGATGTCCGTCCCCTTCCTCTGTCTCTGTGTTGGCGTTCTAACCTCCGGCTGATGTGTGAGGACTATGGTTAACATCTCCTCAGATCTC
>CM042321.1:2864143-2866643 GCA_023566125.1 Zingel zingel | reverse complement strand
CGGCCAACTAACCTTTCTAGACACTGGAATCACTCTTTAAATCAGCATTAAAAACAACCAAACAAGAATCTCCCCGAACGCCAACTCGACTCCTTGACGGGGTTCCAGGTGCGTAGCATCGGCAACAGACACGCAGGATATTAAACCTGTTTCAGGCCCTCTGAACCTGTAATAGTGTGTCCAAAGGGACACACTATTACAAAGGGTCTAAAATGCCTAGAAAACCCAAAATAATCACAAAGACATCTCCGTTGAGATCTTTTTAAACACTCAAGGGATCCAGTAAAGTTGTCAAATATTATAACTAAACTCTTTCACAACAACATTCATCAGCTGTGGATTTCTAAATCACATTTTTCAAAGCAGAAATTGACGTTGCGCTGCTCAGAGTATCGACCACAGCTCTTGCTCTTACCAGCTTTATGTGGAGCTTTCCATTGTTTGTATCATAGGCTACCTTTATATTACTACGTTTTGCTCTCTAAGCAATAAGTAACGTCATGTAAGAGCCAGAGTTTAGAGCCAAAAGCGAAATGTCTGTTTGACCCATCCACCCCTCCCCCCCCCCCCCCCCCCCCCCCCCCCAAAACGTGACTCCTTACCAGGACGCCAAATTACGAATCCTACTATGGCCACGCCAAGACCCGCCCTTCAATAGCAGCTCTATTGGTTGGGGTTAGGCATTGACCTCGAGTGGTTAAGGTTAGGATAAGTCCTGATTTCCACCAACTGCAGAACGGCTGTGTGTCGGCTGCGTGCTCCGCTGTCCTTCAACACCCACCAACCATTTGTTGTGCAACGGCTGCGGCCGTGACTGACAGCTGAAGTCACGAGGACCCACGAGATCTCGCAAATTCACGTATGATCGCACGATATAATGGGATGTAGTTTCTATAAACAGAACCACAAAACCAACAACTCTTTGTTTCCATCCATTATGACATTTTCAAGGTGTAGTGCAGGGAAATATGATCCACCGTGTGCACGGTGTATTTTATTTTGAAAATTAACTGGATGTTTTATTTTGTTTCTGTGCTCGACTTCCTGTCCCGCACTATCTGCCCTGTGCTGAATTGCTGCGGAGCTCTCCGGCATCCGGCAAGTCAGTGGAAATACACACATTGACTGTAATGGAAACCTATTGACTCGTTGGGGGTAAGCCGATTGGTCAGGGGATTGGACCTGTACATGTAAGCATGGATGCCTGGCCAATAGTAGTGTGTGAATGCTATTGAAGGGCAGGTCTTGGCGTGGCTATTGTAGGATTAATTTTGCTGCCAGGACATTTGGCGCTCTTATACTTCCTCACCTTAACTTCCTGCTTTGCTCCCGTCAGAACTACTTTGGCCACTAGAGGGCGACGTAACTAGAAACCTAAATATAGGTCAGAATGCTGCTGGGACAAACCACTTTTTCGGGGTAAGGACAGTCTAATTCAGGGGTGTCAAACTCAACTTCACTAAGGGCCACACTGGGAAATAAGAATCACATCAAGGGCCAGACATGCTTAGTTTATTAACATGCTTTTATTTAAGAGAAATTAAAAAAATCTTTGACTGTATTATTGCATCTTCTCACTTACAGTTTGGTCGACATAAAGCCCTAAAAAAAGGTTCCATTTACCTCGGAAGCCCGAAGCCTGAGCTGGGAATGACGTCACACCGAAGTTGAATACGTTCCATTTACAAGCCAGATTTTTCATTGTTTTCATGAGCTCAAGCCAGATTAGCTGTTGTTAGCAGTACCAGTCGATAACAACGCATTACGCTGTTCTTTTTGTGCACACCAACAGCGTAACAACATGTCCACAGATAGAAGATGGACAGGACTGTGTGTACGACTGATTTTATGAGACAACTAAGACAGAAGTGCGAATAAACTGTATGTTACAACAGCTTTCACTGCTGTTGATGCACGGAGCAGCCATGTCTGACTTCAGAGTACAAATGGATTGCACTATAATACTAAAAAGGCAGAGCACTTGCACACACACCAGGGTGTTCAATGACTTACTGTTTTCGGTTAAAAACAAAAAAAGTTTGCTACGTTTTGTCGAGGCTGAATGAGCCTGAATGTTGTTCATAGTGACACAATAACCCAAACTAACCGACGGAGGCAGCGGTAAAGCAGCAACTCCTGTGTTCTACGAGGTAGAATGACCGTCGTAAAGGGTTCGACTGACAGCAAGGTGAACTGTCCCTTTAAGTTAAATATATTAACAAATATCAGACAACAGTGAAAAAAAGCTCACACGAATGAGAACAGCAGATGAAAGAGGAAAGCGTGACTCAAAAAGATAAGTTCAAAACATGAACTATTCCTTTAAGTTACTCTTTAACTTGAACTTGCTGTCTTGCCCAGACTCTGCTACGTTTTTGAGTTCAACAAGGGTGTGACTTTGAGTTCAACATTAGGGGGGGGGGGGGGGGTTCACACATTGAAAAAAACGACAAATAACACAGAAAAACAAAAAAGTTGCTTGTTGGTCAACATGAGGGTT
>CM042321.1:2856643-2859143 GCA_023566125.1 Zingel zingel | reverse complement strand
TCCATCTTGGAATACGTTAGCCGGTAAGGGACATACAGGACATACTGCTCCGCCTTTCACGTTTTCTCTTGTCACATGATAAACTCACAGCTGCTGCTAATGCTGCTAACGGGTATCGTAGCTTCCCGGCCCCGGCAAGTTTGAAGAAGGAAACATGGAAGACCACACAAATTCAAAATCCAAATTTCAGCAACAGGAGTCTTCTTCTTCTTCACCCAGAAAAAGAAAAAGGATACTGAAATGAGCAAGAGACCAGCTTTATGAAGCGTGAAGGCTACCGTAGCTGTAATACGTACTTTGAACTGCGTGGCGCGAGAGAGTTGATTGGGATATATGATCTCAACGCTAGATGGGAGACATTCCCACACATTGGACCTTTAAGTAAAAGTACTAATACCACACTGTAAAAAATACTCTGTTAGAAGTTAAAGTCCTGCATTGGAAACGTAACTTCAGTAAAAGTCTGTAAGTATCATCAGGAAAATGTAGTTAAAGTATTAAAAGTAAAGAAGAATCCTCCCATTGTAGAAAGAGTAAAGGATCCAACCAGCTGTGTCAATCTACTTTCCTTCTTTTTCTTTCTGTCCTTTCTGTCTTTTCTCTCTTTTCTCTCCTTTCTCTCTCTTTCATTTTGTCTTTCCAAGCTGTGTGTGTGATGGTCTGATCATCTCAGCTGGACTTGTAGCCGTTATATTGTCGGCTAGTTGACTTTATAATCAAACATCAGATGTTATGAACTACATGTGTTCTGTGAGCAGTAATCTTAACGTGTAAAGTAACTAGTAACTAAAGCTGTAACAGATGAATGTAGTGGAGTAACTAAAGTAACTAGTAACTAAAGTAACTAGTAACTAAAGTAACTAGTAACTAAAGCTGTAACAGATGAATGTAGTGGAGTAACTAAAGTAACTAGTAACTAAAGCTGGAACAGATGAATGTAGCGGAGTAACTAAAGTAACTAGTAACTAAAGCTGGAACAGATGAATGTAGTGGAGTAACTAAAGTAACTAGTAACTAAAGCTGTAACAGATGAATGTAGTGGAGTAACTAAAGTAACTAGTAACTAAAGCTGTAACAGATGAATGTAGTGGAGTAAAAAGTACAATATTTCTCTCTGAAATGTAGCGGAGTAGAAGGAGAAAGTGGTATGAAAAGAAAAGACTCAAGTAAAGTACAAGTACCTCAACATTTGGACTGAAGTACAGTAATGGAGTACATGTACTTAGTTACATTCCACCGCTGCTCCAGAGCTTTCAGTCGTATCACACTGTCCTCATCAGAGGACGGAGTTAGACCGGTTGTCATCCTGCTTACAAACATCAGAAAAAGCTAGGAAGTTAACCTGTGGTGGAAAGTAACTAAGTACATTTACTCAAGTACTGCTGAAGTTAACCAACCGAAGCCCATGCTTCATAGAAAACTTCCTCTGGAGAACTTATGCTGATGTACAGCAGATCTTTTACACAAATCACTTCGTGTGTGTGTGTGTGTGTGTGTGTGTGTGTGTGTGTGTGTGTGTGTGTGTGTGTGTGTGTGTGTGTGTGTGTGTGTGTGTGTGTGTGTGTGTGTGTGTGTGTGTGTGTGTGTGTGTGTGTGTGTGTGTGTGTGTGTGTGTGTGAGAGATATACAAACAGAGCTCTTCTTCTTCTGTGAGGCAGCTCCAACAATCAAGTAATAACTTCAATTCTTCACTTTTGGACTTTAGTGCAACAGGAAATATTAAAAAAAAAGTCTAATATTAAAAACAAATAGCACCTCAACTTAAAATACCCGGCAGGCATGGAAACAAATAAAAAATGCCACCGCATAACTACAGATGTGTTCAGAAATAATGAGAATATATACACATATATATCCGAGTCCTGATCGGGAGGTAACGGCCGATTCCGATCGAGTCTGAAACCACGTGACCGATCACGTGATCGCATCTGGACATCCCTACTTTGTATGTTGAAAGAACGGAGCTTAGAAATTACATTTTATTTTTATAGTACCGAGTATGTCCTTGCACGCCGCCCATAGACACGCCCCTACGTAAACACACTGCTCTTATTTTGAAAGTGTACCCGGAAGCGCTCAGTCCACCGCCCGTCAGCGGACTTTGTCGTTAGTCAGAGGAAATCGCTCCGCGGTGGGATTTCACGGAAGATGCTGAAGAAACGGGAGCTGTTGGTAAGTTTAACAATTACTGACTTCTCCTTTAAGAATAATGACTCGTTAACACACATAATCCAGAGTATTGTTCGTGAAACAAACATGTATTTGAACACCGAGACCTCTGGGAGGCAGAAGCCCCGCCGCGGTGAGAGCCAGGCGGCGGCAGGTTAGTTTGGTTAACGTTAGTTCACCTCCCGGAGTGAAGCTCTGTGATCTGCTGTTAGCCTGCTGCTGTCAGCGCTACTGTTAGCTAGTGACCAGGCTGCTTGTTGACATGGTGGGGGGCGAGTCAGGGGGGTTGTTTGTTGTTGTTGTACCGAGTTATATCTAATTTATTCCACAG
>CM042321.1:2831643-2851643 GCA_023566125.1 Zingel zingel | reverse complement strand
TCTCCAGTCTTTCTCCGGTCTCTCCGGTCTCTCTCCAGTCTCTCTCCAGTCTCTCTCCAGTCTTTCTCCGGTCTCTCTCCAGTCTCTCTCCAGTCTCTCTCCAGTCTCTCTCCGGTCTCTCTCCGGTCTCTCTCCAGTCTTTCTCCGGTCTCTCCGGTCTCTCTCCAGTCTCTCTCCAGTCTCTCTCCAGTCTCTCTCCGGTCTCTCTCCAGTCTCTCTCCAGTCTCTCTCCAGTCTTTCTCCGGTCTCTCTCCAGTCTCTCTCCGGTCTCTCCGGTCTCTCTCCGGTCTCTCTCCGGTCTCTCTCCGGTCTCTCTCCAGTCTCTCTCCAGTCTCTCTCCAGTCTTTCTCCGGTCTCTCTCCAGTCTCTCTCCGGTCTCTCCGGTCTCTCTCCGGTCTCTCTCCGGTCTCTCTCCGGTCTCTCTCCGGTCTCTCCGGTCTCTCTCCGGTCTCTCTCCGGTCTCTCTCCGGTCTCTCTCCGGTCTCTCTCCGGTCTCTCTCCGGTGTCTCTCCGGTCTCTCTCCGGTGTCTCTCCGGTCTCTCTCCGGTGTCTCTCCGGTCTCTCTCCGGTCTCTCTCCGGTCTCTCTCCGGTGTCTCTCCGGTCTCTCTCCGGTGTCTCTCCGGTGTCTCTCTCCGGTCTCTCTCCGGTCTCTCTCCGGTCTCTCCGGTCTCTCTCCGGTCTCTCCGGTCTCTCTCCGGTCTCTCCGGTCTCTCTCCGGTGTCTCTCCGGTCTCTATCCGGTCTCTCTCCGGTGTCTCTCCGGTGTCTCTCCGGTCTCTCTCCGGTCTCTCTCCGGTCTCTCTCCGTATTTCCTCTACCTCCGCTCTGCTCTTATTTCTTTTCTTTCGCGCTGCGCTGCTCTGCTCCGCGCGCGACTCAATTTATTTTATTTTTTTTTTAATCTCTGCGACTGAGTGCCGTTATAGTTGCACGACACAACGAATCGATAATGAAATTCGTTGACAAATTATTTTTAATAATCAAATTTTATCGATTCGTTGTTGCAGCCCTACTGGAAACCAAAATTTCCCCCCAACATTTCAAGTCTTAGGTGCAGCGCCCGAGCCGTTTCTGGCAACACCAACACCTCGGCTGAATGAACGTGACATGCAGCAAGACAGCGGAAAGAAGCGCCAAAAAAAGGAAAAAAAGTGCGCAAAAAGCAGTGGAAAAAGTGCCAAAAGCAGCGGAAAAAGCGCCAAAAACAGCAAAAAAAGTGCGAAAAAGTGCGCAAAAAGCAGCGGAAAAAGTGCCAAAAGCAGCGGAAAAAGCATCTAAGTAAAATCCTTTTCTAAGATCTAATGATTGTAGTCCGACTTCTTTAGCTTTAAGTGTTTCAGTGGCAGCAGGTTTGAATGAGGATGGTCTGAAGCGTCTGCCACCTGTCCATCCATACACTTCTTTTGCTTCCGTCTGTTTATTTCTATTTAGCATTTTGCAATGTCAGAAGTGAAATGAGGTTGTAGGAAAGATAACCATCAGCTGCTGTATTTATTCTCTCGGCCTTGAGGTCAAGTCATCAGGCGAAATATCACTTTTTAAGTATATATGAGATTTATTTTTAGTTTTGTTTGCTAGAGGCATGGCTCGAGGGATGGCAATGTCCATCTGCTCTGTTTCGGTCCAGGCTGAATTATCTCTAGAGCTGCAACTATTATTTTCATTGTCGATTCATTCATAATTCATTCATTTTTTTTATTTTTTATTATTTTTTATTTATTTATTTATTTTTTGACTTTTATTTTTATTTTTTTTAAACAATTTTTTTTACATTTATTACATTTTTTTCTCCGTTTTTGTTTGCTTTTTTACTTTTTTTTTTTCTCCGTTTTTGTTTGCTTTTTTACTTTTTTTTTTTAATGTTTTTGTTGCCTTTTTCTGACATTTGTCGCGTTTTTTGAGCGTTTTTTTTCGTTTTTGTCCATTTTTTTTGGGGCGTTTTTGTCACCTTTTTCAAGTTGTTTTTTGCTGCCATTTTTTTCGACGCTTATGCGGCTTTTTAAAAATGTTTTTCCCAAGGGTTTGGTTTCTTTCAACGCTTTTGTCTCCTTTTTTCTGACAATTTTATCAATAGTTTTTGTGGCTTTTAAAAAAAAAAAAAAAAACATCCATTCATGCCCTTAGACCTCCAGGGTTTCCCGCAGCACTTTGCAGCTAAGGCGGCCGCCTTAGCAACACACGCCTGCCGCCTTAACTATCGGCACGTCAGTCCTACCGAGGACGGATTCACTGTAAATCAAACGGTGCCAAATTTCGGTACCCGAGAGTGCATAAGCACGAGCATATCTGACGTCTCTGCATCTTGACAGAGAGCGGAGCTCCGACTGCCGACGCATGCATGCACGCACGCACGCACGCACGCAGAGCTGTGGTGCCGACAGAGCGAAACAACGTTGATAAAGTCACAGTTAGTCACGGCAATGCCAGTAAAGCGGTTGCAAGTGTGTTTACACTTTTCAAAACTCCACGCAGACAGCGTATATAACTGCGAGGTGACAGCTGTCACGGTACGGGTTAACGTTAGACTTCCTCTCTTACAGGCAGGCACCACTGTGTTCACTATGCCCTATTGACTGACTGACAGGCTGAGGGTGTCAGTCTCTCCCCACCCTACCACCTTAACTAACACATTTTCTGCGGGAAACCCTGGACCTCTCTATATAGTTGTAGAGTCTCAACATAGACAATGATCTCTCTTTTTATTGCAGTTATTTGCACATTAACACTGTACATTTCATATTTTATTAATTATTACTGTATTTTGTTTATTATATATGTAAATAGTCTGGATAATATATGTTGTTTGAATATGTTGTTTGTATACCTGGAGTGGTAACAAAAATAATTTCCCCCTGGGATTATTAAAGTATTTCTGATTCTGATCTCAACCTCCATTGGTTGAGATCTGCCTACTACATGCTACAGGCTATGTGTGAGTTTAACAAGACAAGTTGTTCCTGCTCTTTAGCACGGACAGGTAATTGTGTATTTATTTATGTTGATCTGTACCTGGGGCTCAACGGTAACTTGTTTTGCTGTTGATGATTTTCTTGACAGCCTCCGGGTAAGAAAGACGTTGTGCGTCATCCACTTTGTGTCCAACTATGTTGAGGTAAAAAGCGGTCATGTTTTTGTCATTGTTTTCATTGTGGTGTGTCTGGTTTGGCCCGCTCGTCTGCTCAGACGATTACGGCAGTATTGTGGAAGTCCATGTAAATGTAATTTATAGTGTCAAGTCACAACAGGAGTTATCTCAGGATACTTTCCAGATAGAGTAGAGTCTAGACCACACTCTATCATTTACACAGACGCAACAATCTGGTGCTAACATTTGGTGCGACAGTGGCGAAGAAAAAGTTCCTTTAACCCTTGTGTTGACTTCGGGTCATATTGGCCCGTTTTTTAAATTTTAGTTTTATATCAGAAAATATTGGACATAGAAATAAGCGCTGAAAATGTGTAGAAAGACAAACAAATTTCAAGGTTGAAACGAAGACAACGCAACTGTTAAACAGAAAGAAAAAATCAGCCAGACACAGAAATATGATTCAAAATAATTATAGCAGTTGGTATGATGATGGGAACCAATGAATGAAATATCGCAACCGCAGTATCAGTCAAAAATAATCACAATTAGATATTTGACTCCATCGTGCAGCCCTATCTAGCAATATATTGATTATCGCAGAATTATTGTATGGTGATATTATCGTATTGGGAGGCATGTATCGGGAGCCGTGCAACGCCACGTAACGTGATTTCCAACCCTAGACATTACTTAACCCTCGTGTTGTCCTCGGTTAAAATTTGACCCGTTTTTCAAAGTTTCTTCATATCAGAAATACGAGACGTCGAAATAAGTGCCGAAAATGTAAAATTGTGAGTCAAGTATCGTTATATCTAACAGGCGTGAGTTAGAGCTGGGGGCGAAGGGGAGAAAATCAAATATCAAAATCAATATTTTTGATCAAATACAGCGATGTCGGTATTGTGGCGATAATGTAGGGTTGACAATTGGTGCTTTCACAAAATATTATTTACACAATGAGAGTTTTAGGTAAATAAGCGCAAATTATGTGGATACAAAGACTAAGTGGGTAAAGGCAAATAATCGAATAACTAGTAAGTTTGGTAGGTTATGAAAATGACTAATAATTTACTGTAATGCAGCCTTTAAAACCAGGAAAATACAACACTGTCATATCCAGGGTTATGGTTCCAGGGAGCAGCTGATGGTATCGCTGCGACTCAGCTGGTGGAGTCTCCAGAGGCTGGTTTAAGAACGTAAGAGACGTCTCCTGTTTCTACAGCCAATAGAGAAGTCAGCTGGTGGAGTCTCCAGAGGCTGGTTTTAGAACGTAAGAGACGTCTCCTGTTTCTACAGCCAATAGAGAAGTCAGCTGGTGGAGTCTCCAGAGGCTGGTTTAAGAACGTAAGAGATGTCTCCTGTTTCTACAGCCAATAGAGAAGTCAGCCGGTGGAGTCTCCTGAGGCTGGTTTAAGAACGTAAGAGACGTCTCCTGTTTCTACAGCCAATAGAGAAGTCAGCTGGTGGAGTCGCCAGAGGCTGGTTTTAGAACGTAAGAGACGTCTCCTGTTTCTACAGCCAATAGAGAAGTCAGCTGGTGGAGTCTCCTGAGGCTGGTTTAAGAACGTAAGAGACGTCTCCTGTTTCTACAGCCAATAGAGAAGTCAGCTGGTGGAGTCGCCAGAGGCTGGTTTTAGAACGTAAGAGGCGTCTCCTGTTTCTACAGCCAATAGAGAAGTCAGCCGGTGGAGTCTCCTGAGGCTGGTTTAAGAACGTAAGAGGCGTCTCCTGTTTCTACAGCCAATAGAGAAGTCAGCTGGTGGAGTCTCCAGAGGCTGGTTTTAGAACGTAAGAGACGTCTCCTGATTCAACAGCCAATAGAGAAGTCAGCTGGTCAAGTCAGCCAGAAACTAAAGAAATTAAAGTATCCAGAATCTATTTTATTTCTGTTACAGACTGTTAACGGAGGCTCAACGAGTGACTGAGGAGAGGGAGCGCCTCGGACAAAGCCGTGAATCAGAGAAATAATAATCGTTGATTCATCGCTAGAAATTTCACTGTCTGTAACCTGTTCGGGACGCATAGAGCATAGAAATCAACGGGAGCGGGACGGAGCTGGAGATTAAATAAAAAAATGACGCTGCAGTGCGGTGAGTGCGCCCAAAGATTGCGAGGCATTTCGTTTTAGAAAAGAGAACCACTTACAACTCACAATACGTTTGTTGATTGGGAATACCGTGACCCGCGGGAGTCTCACTACCTAAAATTGTCACTACCTAACCCTACCCCCCCCCCCCCCCCCCCCCCAGCACAGAGAGACAAACAGCTCTGCAACGCTGAATTCACAACAACAACATTAGCACACAGGAGCTGCTCTCGCTCCCTCGGGCCATCGCTACACACACACACACACACACACACACACACACACACACACACACACACACACACAGAGTCTGATAACTTTAGACAACATAGGGAACGAAACGGGAGCGGGGTGGGATTCGGGAGTCTTTCTCTCTGGATTTTGTAGGATTTTTGGGGGGGGGCAGTCATGTGATCGGGATGTGACAGGAGTATTTTCGTGGGCTCGGGATGGGATGGGAGCAACAACTGATTCCCGTGTCACCCTCTAGTGCAAACTCCTGACAGCAAGAAGTTAAGTGCAAGTACATTAGCTTTAAATAAGCCAAACTACAAAGAGCCGTTTGAAAGTACTACTGTAAGTTATTTTATTTTTTTCATTATCCAAGCAGTCGGAAGAGATTAGTAGAGGAGTGTTTGTAGCCTGCAGGAGAGGTGTCGGCTTTCAGCACCTAAGCCAAATCTCAGACCTAATAACTGTAGTTGGATTTTCTTTTGGGGATTTTTTTTAACTTGCGCCTGCCTGCTCTACCAACTGAGCTAACCCGGCCACGTCTTTTAAGCTTTTTGAGTGTAAAAAGTGAGTTTTTTTCTCTGCACTGTCGCACCAAATGCTTTCTCATTGGAAATTGTTGGGTCTTTGTAAATTATAGAGTGTGGTCTAGACCTACAGTGGTGGAAGTTTCATGCAGCAGAATGAGTAAAGATGTCTTCAATAACAAAAGATGAGGCGAATCAAACGGTCTTTGTTTGTTTTATTACTTTCAAGCAGAAACACAACTTTCGCAAAACCTCAGAGTACAATGTGGAAGAGTCGTAAGTATTACTGCTCGAGAGTGGACAGCTGGTTTCACCGCACTGCTCTAGAGTGCAGAGAAAGAGCTCTCAAAGTGCATGCAGAATGTCAGCATCCTTTATACACAGACAGAGGAACAAGAGGAACACCCAAACTGCTCACTGATAAGTTGCAACTTTAAAAACAGGAACCGTCTGAATGCACTAGTCGAGGTGTGATGTATGTCTCGTCGCTTTCTCGCTTCTATAGTCTGAACATTTGCCGTCTCTGTGACCCTTTGTTCAAACCACAGTATATGTGATGTCTATTTTAGCAGGAGCTGGTGCATTATCGCAAAGAAACAGTTTCCCCTTTTCAATACATCAGCGTTCATATGTTTCTTGTTACAAATAAGCATTTTCCATTACACTATTCTATCTGTAAAGTGTCCTGACATAACTCTTATGTTTTATAATACCAATATATTGCCCAGCCCTACAATAAACCTTCAGCCTGTGACTGCAGCTGTCCTCCCGTCCTGAAGCGCGCACACACACACACACACACACACACACACACACACACACACACACACACACACACACACACACACACACACACACACACACACATTTCAGACGATATCGCGCCTCGTATATCAATGTCAATATATAATATCGATATATGTCCCTTCAGCCTGTGACTGCAGCTGTCCTCCCGTCCTGAAGAGGGCATACCCGGATCCATCAGGTGGAGGTGGGGAGGAGGAAGATCCTCTTTTCTTTTTTTTTAAGCTCCTAATCAGAAACAATCCTCTCACCTCACCTCCACACGGCCTCTCCACTCTTCTCCGTTTAACCGAGGACACTTTGTAAAGCAGAGGCCGGATGAATCGCTGCTACTTTAGATATTTTAACAAAGGATGAAGAGGTGGAAGGCACCGAGAGGCGAGTAGATCCCGAATGTGTTTTAGCTAACGCTAACTGAGTGGATGGCTGGATGTTTGTCTCTGTGGTAGACGGAGGAAGAGGAAGCCACACCAAACTAGTGTCTGTACAGCACCAACCGTCAGCCCAAACCTGATCAAAGGTGAAGAAACCTGCTGCTGATTCAACCCTTGTGTTGTCTTCTCCTCCAATGTGGAAAAACCCCACTTATGTTGTCCATATCGCAAGTTTTTTAGAGATTTTTCTGACGTTTCGTCGCTTATTTTGTAACTTCTTCGACGTTTTCTTTGTGTTTTTAGAAGTTTATAATCGTTGGTTTTGGTGCTTTTTTTCCAACATTTTTGACACTTCCCAACATTGATCACTATTTAATTTATTTTTACATTTTGGACCTTTTTTCAAAAAATGTTAACTATTTCTGATGTTTTTGTCACTTTGTGTCTGGACGTTTTGTCGCCTATTTTCCAAAGTTTTTGTTGCTATTTTGACGTTTTCTTCCGGTGTATTAGATGTTTTTATTGTTGTTTTTGTCACTTTTTTTGACATTTTTGTCACTTTTTCTTTTTTCAGTTTTTTCAGTTTTTTTTTTTTGTCTTTTTTTTTACATTTTCGGCACTTATTTCGACGTCCCGTATTTCTGATATGAAGAAACTTTGAAAAACGGGTCAAATTTTAACCGAGGACAACATGAGGGTTAAGTCATGTCTAGGGTTGGAAATCACGTTAATCACGTTACGTGGCGTTGCACGGCTCCCGATACACGCCTCCCGATACCGATAATATCACCATACAGCAATTCTGCGATAATCAATATATTGCTAGATAGGGCTGCACGATGGAGTCATATATATATATATATATAAAAAATATAAATATATATATATATATATATATATATATATATATATTTTATATATATATATATATATATATATATATATATATATATGACTTTTTATTTATATATATATATATATATATATATATATATATATAATGTGTATATATATATATGTGTATATATATATATATATATATATATGTATGTGTATATATATATATATATATATATATATATATATATATATATATATATATATATGTATGTGTATATATATATATATGTATGTGTATATATATGTATGTGTATATATATATATATATGTATGTGTATATATATATATATGTATGTGTATATATATGTATGTGTATATATATATATATGTATGTGTGTATATATATATATATATGTATGTGTATATATATGTGTGTGTATATATATATATATATATATGTATGTGTATATATATATATATATGTATGTGTATATATATATATATATGTATGTGTGTGTATATATATATATATGTATATATATATATATATATATATATATATATATATATATATATATATATATATATATATATATATATATATATATATATATATGACTTTTTATTTATTTTTAAATATATTTATTTAATTTTATTTGGATCTGTACCAAAACAAAGATTGTTTCTTTAGTCTGTAGGATCTGATTTGTAGGCCGGGACGTCTCTGCTGCACCGCAATATTTCATTCTGAACGGTCTGACACATATTTTACCTTTTAACAAATATTGCGCTTCCCCTGTGATTTGAATATTGCACCCTAGTCCATATTGCGAGGAATGATGTAATGATACATCACGATATCGGTCGACTATGAATGAGTGCATGAGGTTTCCTGTCTTTATTCACTGCAAGTCCAAACTATAAGAAAACAAGAGTTTTTCAGTCTGTAAATTAAAATCACAACTATAGATAGGGTTTCTGCAGGTTCCAACATGTCAAACTTAAGACTTTTTTTAACTTAAGTTAAAAAGTCTTAAGTTTGTCAAGTGTTGAGGATGATGGTGGAGGACGTTGAGATTTCCAAATCTGACATACTGGGGTCTGTCGGTGAGAAAGTTCTTAATCCACTTACAGAGGTGAGAGTCCAGGCTAAGTGACAGCAGCTTGTTGACTGGCTTGTTGGAGTTGATGGTGTTAAAAGCTGAACTGAAGCTGTCAACTAAAAGCATCCTGACATAGGTGTGTTGGGGTTCTCCAGGTGAGGGAGGGCAGTGTGAAGTGCAAGTGAGATGGCGTCATCGATGCATCTGTTGGCTCTGCAGGCAAATTGGTGTTGGTCCAGGTTAGCTGGAATGAAGGCCTTGATGCTGTTCAGTACCAATCTCTCAAGACATTTCATTATGACTGGTGTTAATGCTATTGGTCGGTTATCATTCAGACATGTAACAGTTGACTGTTTTGTTACAGGAATGATGGTAGCAGTCTTTAGTGTGTGTGTGTGTGTGTGGGGGGAGCTGGGCAATATATCGATATTGTGATATGAGACTAGATAACGTCTTAGATTTTGGATATCGTAATATGACATAAGTGTCGTTTCCTGGTTGTAAAGGCTGCATTACAGTAAAGTGATGTCATTGTCTGATCTTACCAGACTGTTGTAACTGTTCTGTTATTTGCCTTTACTCACTTAGTCATTATATCCACATTACTGATGATTATTTATCAAATATCTCATTGTGTAAATATTTTGTGAAAGCACCAATAGTCAACACTACAATATTGTTGCTGTATCAATATCGAGGTATTTGGTCAAAAATATTGTGATATTTGATTTTCTCCATATTGTGTGTGTGTGTGTGTGTGTGTGTGTGTGTGTGTGTGTGTGTGTGTGTGTGTGTGTGTGTGTGTGTGTGTGCTCCTTTAGAGGACCCAGGTTATTACATTATTAACCAGCTGCTCGTCCGTCATGACTGCCAGTACTGAACTCCTTCCTCTGCTGAGTTTACATTCAGTTTGTTTATTTATCACATCGGGTTGCTGGGTGTACGGTTACCTTCTCCCAAAGTCCAACACCTATAAGCCTGTCAGCGTTGGTGGCGTCAGGTTCGAGTGTCCGGTAAGCCGCTGAGCATTTGGTTGCAGTTTTCTCTTCTTCACACTCTGGCTGTCAGAGAAAATATTGAAAGTAGACGAGAAATACCTGGAGCTGTAGCCACAGGTCAGGGATACACGTTTGTTCTCACACTGCTCCGCAGGTAAAAGTTGGAAGTTAAGGTTGTTATGAGGAAAATGCAATTCATTCCCCCTGCTCTGGCGTGTCCCCCTCTCATTCCCCCTGCTCTGGCGTTTTCCCCCTCTCATTCCCCCTGCTCTGGCGTTTCCCCCTCTCATTCCCCCTGCTCTGGCGTTTTCCCCCTCTCATTCCCCCTGCTCTGGCGTTTCCCCCTCTCATTCCCCCTGCTCTGGCGTTTCCCCCTTTTCCTGGGTGAAAGTCTTTTGTTTTTCCGGGCAGTGAACTCTGCTCCCTGGCTTGAAAGCTCTTTTTTTATGTTGACACCACATTGTGCTATTTCATTTAGATATTTTCCATTTGAATAACGAAGTATTTTGGCATATGCCTGGCCCAGTGGCTCTAGATCCATGGTATTGGAAGGAAGGATTTAATTCTTGCATGTTTAGTTTAGTTTGTGCATGATCAAAAAACATCCGCGCTCTATTTCATTTTAATTTTTTTACAAATCGCACCCTGATAACACGATCCAAAAACATCCCAGGGGAACGTGATTCTACGTTGGCCGTAGACGAGTAGAAAGCAACACGTACACCACTTCTGTACTCTCCTGTGGTGGAGGAAATGAATTCCCCCCGACGATCCATTTCCAAAGAAAAAAGGAAAATCCCCTACGCGCCATTCACCTCGGCGTTGGCGTATTTCGACGTTGTTTCGGTCACACGGACCTTTCCCAAGACCCACCGTGTTGTTTTTTCTAAGAAGAAGTTGAAATTTGATCACGATGATGTACACTTTACTGCCAAGTGTTTTGAAAAGCTCTTCACAGACACATGAAAAATGAGCTGATAATCTCAAGTCTTCTGTCCGTTTCTGCTCGCTGGAAGGAAACAATAATCATAATAATGGTGCATGAGCAGGCTAGCCTGACAAGCCAGCCCCACATCCAGATGTTGGGTCTGGGAACCCACCATTGGCTGGGCTCAATCCGAGGGGCGGGATCAACAGTTGTCTTTCAAATTCCCTCTGCACGCAATAGGATAGCTCTACAACCAATCAGAGCAACGCTTGTTGATAGATTCAACTTTAAACTCCGAACACATCTTCCTTTTTTAAGAATGACTTCAGTGCCGTTCTTTGTTCTTTTCTCAAAGAAAAGCTGAACTCCAAGTCTTCCAGAGTCACGGCCAAAGCCGACTCCAAAGACCGCTGTTCGCCAGCAGCAGCAGCCATCTTCTTTGTTTTCAAGTGGCAGGGAATTCACGCCGAACCATCGCAACTCTGCCGTAATTATGTTAAGCCCCGCCCACCGACTCTACACACGATGTGATTGGCCTGACCAGAGTTTGGTTTTTCCAGCTCGCAAGCCAACGGAGAGTTGCTAGACGACCCTGGCTGCTGGTGCATCTAGATTTCTAGGCTAGGATCAGGGGGGCTATATATATATATATATATATATATCCGTAAACACTTTTACACTTATTTCAAGGTTTTTACTTCTCATTCAGGATATAAAAAAAAAGTTTGATTATTCTTTAGTTTAGTTTGGGAATTATTTTCGTAACAACACGCTGTTGGATGCTGTCCTCCTCTCCTACTCTTTCTTCAATGCCTAACGAATCTCTCTCTCTCTCTCCCAGTGTGTCTTTCTGCTTGAGCAGCACTGGTTGAAGCCTGAAAATATTGAAAACAAATGAATAACATAACTAATTACACTGGTCAGACTGATACCTCTGGTTCAGGCTGGTCCTCATCCTCAACACGCCTTTTTCATTCGCGGAAAATACTTTTCAATACTCATCTGGCTTGAAGCAGCAAACATTCAGTGTAAGAGTAAAAAAATGACATAACATTATTTATAATATGTTTATTTGATTCACAGCTGCTACATTTAGTGTTTTGACCTCGACAACCCAACTGCATTTTACCGCAAACTTGCGACTAGTTAACTTTCTAAAGCAGGCGCCATCGCTTGCTAAGAGTCGGGTCGGGACTCCGACATTAACACACTGACAACATTGTATTCAGAATGTAAAATATTTTTATAGCACTTTTAATGTGTGATTGTGTAAAGGTGTTCACGAGATACCAACCTTTCGTGAACTTGTGAATTTCGCCAGCCGTCTTCTCTCCTTTAGTGTGTGTGTGTGTGTGTGTGTGTGTGTGTGTGTGTGTGTGTGTGTGTGTGTGTGTGTGTGTGTGTGTGTGTGTGTGTGTGTGTGTGTGTGTGTGTGTGTGTGTGTGTGTGTGTGTTCAAGTGACAGAGAGACGGAGGAGAGCAGGGAAAGGAAATGAACGTGTTTTGAATAGCGTTAAAGAAAAAAATAAATAACAAAATGCAGTGTGTGGCGGCCGGTGTTGATGGTGCACTGCCACGCATTAGTCTATGTGTGGGAAACACTGATACTGCAGGCTGAGGCGGATCATGTTTAATCTTTTGTTATAAAGAGTATTCTGGGACGCAATAACAATAGCTGATGTACAGTTTCACTTTTTTGTGTTAAATCTGTCTGCTGGGATAGAGTTTCTGTTAGTTGTTTCGGCATGGGGATGAATTTATTTATTTATTTCAGGTTTATGTGTCGGGGACAATGCACACTAATACGACCATAAAAGTAAAAATGTGCCAGAATTAGCCTGGAGGCTAAAATGTCACCCTAAAATGAGATCAAACGATTAAGCTATCAATAATACATTACAGATTTGGCCCTAAACAATACAAGTTGATTAATGCTAAAAGACAACAACATGAAAACAAGAACAGTTGGGTGAGATCAACACACACACACAGACACACACACACACTCACATAGTGCGTTTCACTATCTTTGTGGGGACCCGTCATTGACATAATGCATTCCCTAGCCCCTTACCCTAACCTTAACCATCACCACTAGATGCCTAACCTTAACCCTTACCCTCACCCTAACCATAACCTAATTCTAACCCTAATCCTAAAACCAAGTCTTAACCCTCAAACAGCCCTTTAAAGTTGTGGGGTCCAGCATTTTGGCCCAACAAAGGTGTCCGGACCCCACAAGTATACTGTATGCCTGGTTTTTGGACCCTACGAATATAGTTTAACAAGCTCGCTCACACACACACACACACACACACACACACACACACACACACACACACACACACACACACACACACACACACACAGCTGAACTGTCAGACCAGATAACAAACAGGGCGCAATAACAAAGACATACATGGACATGCTCATAAACAGCATTGCTGGGACGATAACAAGCAACGTACTATTTCCTTAACTAAGCAATAGTGAAACAGACACACAGGCAGAGCACAAAAAACACAGACCGACACAGCAGGAGAGACCAGACGGCAAGCAACAGTGCTGACTACTTGTTAGCCACTTCTTTAAGTTAAGTTTAAAAGAGGCATACATTTAAAAAAAATGTAATGTGACTTGGGATAGAGTTCCACCCATGTAGTAGCCCTGACTGAAAAAAAAATCGTTGTGTGTGTGTGTGTGTGTGTGTGTGTGTGTGTGTGTGTGTGTGTGTGTGTGTGTGTGTGTGTGTGTGTGTGTGTGTGTGTGTGTGTGTGTCGGAGCTCCGTTCTCTGTCAATATGCAGAGAGGACAGATAAGCTTGCGCATAAGTGCTCAGACGCTTTTGGAACTGAAATTTGCCACTGAAAGATAAATAATTTTTCGATTTTGATGACGTAGTTAAGGTGGCAGGCTGGTGTTGCTAAGGCAGCCTGCCTTAGCTGCAAAGTGCTGTTGGCAACCCTGAGATCAGAGGATGTTGATAGATAAATATAGATATGTCAAAGTTTAATCAGGATACTGTGTTTTTTTTTTTCAAATGCCATTGATTTTTACCTGAAGAGGTTGTATGGCATCCATCGTTTAGGAGCTTGTATCGATATCACAGTATCGGTACCGGTTAGAGTCCGGATCGGGACGAATTTTTCTGTCCGAGCCCGGCCCGCGTCAAACAGAGCCGTGACCGAACCCGGCCCGAGCCCGACACAGTTAAAATCTCTTTTTTTTTTTTTTCTCATACTGACACATGTAGGCTACGTTGTTGTGTGAAAGCTTTTATTAAGCAGCTGTAGGAAGGCATTCGGAAATGTCAACAGATGAGGTCATCAGCTCACACGGGGCAACAAGCTCACGTTAATAATCTGTTTAATTTAAAATGTTCAACGTGTTAACCTTTCCTGATTCGTTTCCGACCGTGATCAGAACACCAGGGGAGACTGGTTACCTCCCAGGACCGACGTTATAACATGAATAATGTTTGGGTTAAAATCCTGTTTCTGGTGAGCAAATGAATGAACTTGACTTTCAGTCTGGAATTTATCTCGGACACCACACACACTGTGTACAAAACATAAACTTATTCCACCAACATCTACACGTCTGCTTCCTCTTTCTCTGTCTCTCTTCTGCCCACTTTACACACACTGAGCTCTCTTAAAGGAGCCGCAGCACCATTTTACAACAAATGCCTTATCACGCTGATGTGACCGAGCCAGACCATCATTTCTAAATATCTGTCTGAACCCGGCCCGGCCCGTCGGGACCTGTCGGGCTCGGTTCCGGTATCCATGCATTAGTACCGGTACCGGAAGAACTATAACCTGCCCTACTTCACACAGAGAAATGTCATTGAGCGCTGTGAAGAATAATCTGTTTCCTGCGTGTCCTTTTTAGAAAGGAAAAAAAGCCAACCTGTTTCTCTGTGTTTTGTTTGTGTTGCAGCTTTCCGAGGAGAGACAACAATTGAGTGAAGATGAGACCATGGTCCCGGTACTAACCTCCAGAAAAGCCAGCGAACTCCCCGTCAACGAAGTAGTGTGTGTCCTGCAGGTACGCCGTCCTCAAGCTGGATTTATACTTAAAATGTAAAATCTACATATTATGTGAATCCATTCCCCCGTATGTGACTGAAAACCTATTTTGATAATGAACGTGATTTTATGCGGCTGACAGGCGGACCTGCAGTTGGGTCTGACCCAGGGCGAGGTGAGCCGGAGGAGAGCCTACCACGGCTGGAACGAGTTCGACATCAGTGAAGACGAGCCGCTATGGAGGAAATACATCTCACAGGTAACAAATGCATCACGTTAAATGGTGTCTCTGAAGCCCAGTTCAGACCAAAGTAGAGATGCACCGAATACTGAATCCTCCTCAAATCCTCAGTCCATTAACACATTAATGAAGTAAACAACGTCCAGAATCAGAATCAGAAAGGGCTTTATTGCCAAATACGTTGCACATACAAGGAATTTGTCATGGTGCTGTTGGTGCATGTCACACATTCAAATATAATAAGGATAAAAAAGAATATAAACAATATAAATATAAACATATACACACAGAATGTATTAATAACGATAAAATAAGTAAATAAATAGTAAAATAAGTAAGTTAAATAGTAGTAAAAAGGAAGGAATGCTACAGCAGAGTAGGTGCAGTGGCATGAGGAGCCCGAGGTGGGGTGTGGAGAGAGTCAGGGGGGGGGGGGGGGGGGTCCGGGCCTTGTTGATAAGGCTAGTGGCGGAGGGGAAAAAACTGTTCATGTGGCGTGTGGTTTTGGTCCTGATGGACCTCAGCCTCCTGCCAGAGGGGAGTGGCTCAAAGAGTTTGTGTCCGGGGTGGGAGGGAACGGCCACAACCTCTAAAATAGTTAAATGTAACAACTTAATGTTGAATTCACTCGCTCTTTTCACATCGAAGGAAAGCACATCGCTATCGCCAGCTGAGTGACAATTTTGTTTTGAAATTAGAAAGCTAACGTTAACTAATGAGCAGCAGCCGGACGTTCGGTCGCTCCGCTCCCACTGTAGGGAGACTGATTTACCGAGAGACCAGCTGACGGCCCGGGAAAGGCCCTGTCTGGTTAACACCAGTTTTTAGCTGTGACTGTCCTTCCTTTGCTGTACCTGAAGTTACTCCATTCTGGCTGCTGTCTGTAGATTCCTTCATCACAACTCGTATTATTTTGGATGTTTGATACCAGATGTTGTAACAGCGGTGATGTTGTGTATTGTTTAGGGTCCTCGCCACCACCAGACTAATCAGCATTGCAGATTGAACATGTAGCTGGACTTGAACGGCCTTCTTTTGACTGAAAGTGCTGCCAAACATCACTTTTTCTGTTCACGAGTACCATTTTCACTTTCTCACAGCCTGCTGCATTGAACGCTCCACCTACGTTAACACCTTCCTGTAATCAACGGCGCCGTCATCACGTCGACCAGCGTAGTGCAAGCGTAGGGGTCAGTTCGTGGAAAAAAAAATCTAAGGTTCAGCAGAAACCCAACCCCGTCAAAAAGCCCAATATTCAGCCGAGTCCGAAGCTGAATCCTGGATTCGGTGCATCCCTAGACCAAAGATTCCCAGCAAGACGAGTGTAAACTTGCAGTTACTCGCAACGTGTCGATCTGCAGCGTTTTGAAAGCTGCCGGTTCACACCAATGAGACGAGACGGTGTATCATCTCCATAGCAACGCCTCTTTGTACTTCCATCCTAACTTGAGACTGCCAGGCTTTTTGTAGCTGGATATATCATTTGTTGTGTCTAAATATGAATGTGGACAACGTTAGTGATCGTGAGATGCTTTCTACAGTTACATTTCTAGTGATGAATCAGCGAAAAAAAAGTTTTTATTTCTCTGATTCAGGGCTTTGTCCGAGGCGCTCCCTCTCTTCAGTCACTCTCTAGCTCGCTCCACCGTACGTGCTCGCGGGCGCACGTTGATCCTCCGTTAACAGATTGTAACAGAAATAAAATCGATTCTGGATACTTTAATTGTAGCTGACTTTACCAGCTGACTTCTCTATTGGCTGTTGAAACAGGAGACGTCTCTTACGTTCTAAAACCAGCCTCTGGAGACTCCACCAGCTGACTTCTCTATTGGCTGTAGAAACATGAGATGTCTCTTAAGTTCTCATTATTATAAAATTATTTGGCGGCTTGTTGATCTTTCTACACAAGTAGTTGTGTCTCCCGTTGTATTGGTTTGCCCTCTTATGGACATAAAGCGCAAAAATAGATATTCAAATATGTGTTTTTTTTTTTTTTTCAAGGAATATTCAAGATTGGAAAGGAATGGAGGATATAGAGGAGAGAAGGAAAGGAAGGGGGGATACAGAGGAGAGAAGGAACGAAAGAGAAAGGAGGAGAAAAGGAAAGGAAGAGAAGGGAGGATACAGAGGAGAGAAGGAAAGGAAGGGGGGATACAGAGGAGAGAAGGAACGGAAGAGAAGGGAGGATACAGAGGAGAAAAGGAAAGGAAGAGAAGGGAGGATACAGAGGAGAAAAGGAAAGGAAGAGAAGGGAGGATACAGAGGAGAGAAGGAAAGGAAGGGAGATACAGAGCAGAGAAGGAAAGGAAGGGAGGATACAGAGGAGAGAAGGAAAGGAAGGGAGATACAGAGGAGAGAAGGAAAGGAAGGGAGGATACAGAGGAGAGAAGGAAAGGAAGGGAGGATACAGAGGAGAGAAGGAAAGGAAGGGAGATACAGAGGAGAGAAGGAAAGGAAGGGAGGATACAGAGGAGAGAAGGAAAGGAAGGGAGGATACAGAGGAGAGAAGGAAAGGAAGGGAGATACAGAGGAGAGAAGGAAAGGAAGGGAGGATACAGAGAGGAGAGTAGGAAAGGAAGGGAGATACAGAGAGGAGAGAAGGAAAGGAAGGGAGGATACAGAGAGGAGAGGAGAGAAGGAAAGGAAGGGAGGATACAGAGGAGTGAAGGAGAAAAGGATAAAGACGAGAGAAGGAAAGGAAGGGAGATACAGAGAAGGAAAGGAAGGGAGGATACAGAGGAGAGAAGGAAAGGAAGGGAGGATGCAGAGGAGAGGAGGAAAGGAAGGGAGGATAAAGACGAGAGAAGGAAAGGAAGGGAGATACAGAGAGGAGATATTCAAACGTCATTATGGGCCAATTTTGACAGCCCTTATGTTTTAGAGTGCCGGTTTTCGGACAACGCAGCCAGTGAGAACTGTCGTATCTTTCACAGTTTGTTAGTTTTCTCAACACTCAAACACAGTAAACGGTGTGTTCTCGCTGCACAAAGTAGACGGCAGTTTGTCACTTCCTTATCTGGCTTATCAGAGTCTCAAGAAGCCCTTCACACATCCAGCAGCAGCCTGAAAGCAGCTCCAGGATAAAGGCAACATACTATTTTTATCTTGTGCCGCGAGGCTCGTCATGTTCCTGAGCAGCATTGTTGTGTCGCGGGAACACAATGTCAACTCGGACAGAATACACACATTTATTTACCAGAGCTAGGTATTCATGTTCATATTTCATACATTTTTATATTTAGTACATAACACGATGACAGCTCATATAGGAATGCAGACAGTCAGTATGTAGATGTCATTTTACATTCACATACAGAATACAGAGGAGAGAAAGAAAGGAAGAGAGGATACAGAGGAGAGAAGGAAAGGAAGGGGGGGATACAGAGGAGAGAAGGAAAGGAAGGGAGGATACAGAGGAGAGAAGGAAAGGAAGGGGGTTATACAGAGGAGAGAAGGAAAGGAAGGGAGGATACAAAGGAGAGAAGGAAAGGAAGGGAGGATACAGAGGAGAGAAAGAAAGGAAGGGAGGATACAGAGGAGAGAAAGGAAGGGAGGGAGGATACAGAGGAGAGAAGGAAAGGAAGGGAGGATACAGAGGAGAGAAGGAAAGGAAGGGAGCATACAGAGGAGAGAAAGGAAGGGAGGGTACAGAGGAGAGAAGGAAAGGAAGGGAGGGTACAGAGGAGAGAAGGAAAGGAAGGGAGGATAAAGAGGAGAGAAGGAAAGGAAGGGAGGATACAGAGGAGAGAAAGGAAGGGAGGGTACAGAGGAGAGAAAGAAAGGAAGGGAGGATACAGAGAGGAGAAGGAAAGGAAGGGAGGATACAGAGGAGAGAAGGAAAGGAAGGGAGGATACAGAGGAGAGAAGGAAAGGAAGGGAGCATACAGAGGAGAGAAAGGAAGGGAGGGTACAGAGAGGAGAAGGAAAGGAAGGGAGGATACAGAGGAGAGAAGGAAAGGAAGGGAGGATAAAGAGGAGAGAAGGAAAGGAAGGGAGGAGAGAAAGAAAGGAAGAGAAGGGAGGATGCAGAGGAGAGAAGGAAGGGAGGATACAGAGGAGAGAAGGAAAGGAAGGGAGGATACAGAGGAGAGAAAAGAAGGGAGGATACAGACTGAAGAAACAGCCTCAGTTCCAGGTGTGAATGTGATCACGTTGCTGCAGGGAGTCGACACGTTGTTCTTGAGAAATCGGACGTTGTCACTAACGGATTACGGAGGAGTAACCTTAACCCAGCACGTTTGTGAATGAAGCAGTGAGGAGCTCAAGTTTTCTCTGCTGCTGTGTTCAGGTGTTGATGATGTTGATGTGAAAAACCGGGTCATTTGGATGCCGGAGCTGAAAATAGAGCTCTGTGAGCTCCACCTTTTCGCTACGGATGACACTTGTTTCAGCTCGTCATACATCATGGAAAAACGCACGCGTTGGTACTTCAGTCTTTGTAGGAAGCCGAGACCTGAGCCGGGAATGACGTCCCACCCGAGTTGAACACGTTCCATTTAGAAGTCGGATTTTCATTGTTTTCGTTAGCTCTTGCCAGGTTAGCCGTTGTTAGCGATGCCAGTTTATAACGACGCAGTAGGCTGTTTTTTGTGTGCATGCAAATAGCGTAACTTCCACAGGCTTGTTGCTACATACAAAAAGGACTCCCCACCTAAATTAATCTAAACTTTAGGAGGTACAAAGTCAGTAGAGCTGCCCCTGGTGGAGTAGCTGTGAACATTTCTCACTCTGTTAAAATAATCGATTAAA
>CM042321.1:2809143-2826643 GCA_023566125.1 Zingel zingel | reverse complement strand
AATGTCATTCTATAAAATGTCAGAACAAATATGGACAAAAATGTCCATCCCAGTTTCTCAAAGACCAAGGTGATGCCTTTACATGTCTTGTTTTGTCAGTCCAGAAACCAAAAGATATTCAGTTTAATATGATATAAGAACAGAAAAGAGCATGAAATCTCTGTATTTGAGAGGCTAGAAAACAGCATTTTCTGCCATTTTTGCACGTAACATATTAAGATTAATCGATTATCAAAAAGGTTATTATTTTTCTATCGATCGACTAATCGCTGCAGCTCTATGCAGCAGCCATGGCCCCTATAAGAACAGCATTAAAGCATGTAACAGGACATGTTCTAATGGATACAAGTGTAGACCTGGAAATGAGTGTAATAGGTCTCCTTTAAATCACCTTTAATTGGAAGACACTTGACCAGAGGAGCGACTCCTCCAACCGAAGGTTGATGTTAGTGATTCAGAGAAAACGTTCCCTCAAACAAACTTCTTGGGCCTCGATTCACACTTCAAATAACCGCAGAATGACGGAGCAGCTGGTCCTTCACCTGGCAGCGAACACACACACACACACACACACACACACACACACACACACACACACACACACACACACACACACACACACCTGTAAGCTGAGAAGGTCGGGTGTTGTGCTTGAACTATCAGGAGTGGATTATCGCTCATTCTTTATTGGTTTTTCTCTCTTTCTCCACCCAGTTTTATAAGTATTTTACTGTTTTACTTTACAAACATAAAGTCATTGACTTTATGAAAAGAAAACGTCTCATTAACAGCCAAATAAGCCTCCGTCTCTTTGTTTTTAATTGAACTTTTTCTTTTCTTTTGGATTTGTCCTTTCCTCCTTTATCTGCTCTCCTTTGTGTGCCTTTTCTTGTTGTCTGATACGTATGATTATATTTCATTTAAAGGGACAGTTGAGATGTGTTGAAGTGTGGTTGTATGAGCTATTTCTCCATAGTCCGTGTGTTAGCTCCAGTATTATGGAACAAAATCATAATCTCAATTATTTTGGTCATTATTTAACCCGATTACTCGCTGACTTTTTGGACGATGTTGCATTAATTTAAGTTAAAAAACAGTGAAACAAATCAACAGTGAAAACACCTTGAACTGTGACATTTCCCTTTTATACTTCTCCTTTTTTCCCATTCAGAACACAAGACAAAATAGGACTTTACTTACAAAACGTAATCGATTGTCTCGATTACCTTGTTTTTGTGACCGTAACATTTTATAAATTGTACAGCCCTATCAGTTAGTCAATTTTAGTTTTTTTGTGTGACTTTGGTGTTTTCAAAATGGTTAGGAACGAATACAACTATCTAACAAACTAAGCGTTGGAGGCAGCGGTAGACTCCCGTGTCCTGCGAGGTAAAATCTCAGTAGAGCAGAGATAACGGCTTCACTTCCCTGTTGTAAAGGACCGTCTGACAGCAAAATAACGCACTGAAAATATTCTAAATATCTACTGTAGCTAATACACTGACTATGGAGAAGTACCTCATACAACCACACTTCAAAACATCTCAACTATTCCTTTAAATAGTTTTCTCTTATGGAGGACTCAGAAACAGGCTGAGCTGGTTGTCCTGTGAATTTGTGTAAAAGGTGAATTCATTTTGGTTTCCGTTGGATGCTGAATATATATCTGTACATGCAACTAAAGACCCTTTTAAACGTTTGTCTCTCAGTGTCAGGGAGGGAAACCTGGAGCACATGCTGGCCAGAGAGCTGGTTCCTGGAGACACCGTCTGTCTCTCGGTCGGAGAGAGAGTCCCAGCAGACCTCCGCCTCGTCGAGGTACACACACACACACACACACACACACACACACACACACACACACACACACACACACACAGTGTCTCACACACACACACACACACACACTCTCACACACACACACACACACACACTCTCACACACACACACACACACACACACACACACACACACTGTCTCACACAGTCACACACACACTCTCACACACAGACACACACACACACACACACAGACACACACACACACACACACACACACACACACACACAGACACACACACAGTGTCTCACACAGTCTCACACACACACACACACACACACACCACACACCACACACACACACACACACACACACACACACACACACACACACACACACAGTCTCACAAACGCACACACACACACCAGTGTTTATTCATCAACAGAAACCCATTGTTGCCATGTTTCTACTGGGCCTCTTTTCTTATTTGTCCAGTGCAGGCTCACTGAGCATGAATATATCTTTTTCCAGGAACAAACAGTCTACACTTACACGGTTACACACACACACACACACACACACACACACACACACACACACACACACACACTCTCAACTGGAAGCTGCTCAGTGTCACCACAGTATTGTTTTAATTTACAGCTCCAATTTCCTGACTGAAACTTGTTTGTCACGTTCCTGGAAAGGACCGTGTGTGTGTGTGTGTGTGTGTGTGCGTGTGTGTGTGATTTAGTAGCACGTAAAGGGACAACACACTTCCAGTTTATTCATTCCAATGAATTACTCGTGTTAAAAACGTTACATTTCTGCAGGCAAACAGTAATGTTTACTTGGGTTTAAATGGAGCCATTCTTTCAAGGAAATTATTCTGGAAATCTCTTAAACGTTGTCTCTGTTTTCCTTGTAATTTGTACCGAATTACAAAGTTCTTTCTAAAAGAACTTCCTAGAAACTCACAATTGATCACAAGCATGCGCTGAACTGTGTGTATTACAACCACGCACACTAGTCAGTAAAGTCACGTCTCTCTCTGTTCCTGGGGTCATTTCTGTGTCTGTGACACAATCTCTTCTTCTTCACGTCACTACAATAAGTGAAACGAGAGCATTTTGTCCTTCTTAACTTGGAACCTGAGATCTGCTACCTTTTCTTCACCTTTTGGAACAAAGCTATTGGATTTTGAGTTCAGCCCTCCACTAAGAACGCCGTTGTTAAAGCACGACCTCCTTATTCAACTCGAGATGTGATCGCTTCCTGCTTTATGGCGTTTGTTTAAAAAAGTCCAGACTTGACCTTTGACACCTGTTATGTCCCTATTCATGTCTAGAACAATGAAATAACCCGCGGGGGGAGGACAGGGAGGCAACAACTCAAGATAACCCAGTTCTCTTTTTGTTAAATTGAACAAAAAGACGTCTTTCTCTGGTCCGCTACCTCTCCTCCGATTGGTCGGTCCGAGGAGACGAGGCTCGCAGAATCAGTCAACTCTTTTACAAACGCACACGCACACGCACGCACACACACACACACACACACACACACACACACACACACACACACACACACAGTCAAAAATGGGTTTTGAGAAGTGATTTTTATCGTCTCTTTTACCGTTTCTTTTGATCTGTTTATCCTTTTGATCTTCTGTTTTATTGCTTCTATTTATATGCTTATTTTATCTTCTCATGATTATGTTTGTTGTCTTCTTGTTTTTATTCACCCAGTCTTGGCTAATGTTCACGGTTTAGCGGTCTCTTATTTTATTGACCTTTTTGCCTCGCTTTGTCTGTCAAAGCACTTTGTAAACTGTGTTTTTAAAGATGCTATATAAATATAGTTATTATTATTATTATTATTATTAATTCTGCTCCCTCGTCAGTGTTAAGCTGCAGACCTGGGGCCTGTTTCACAAAAGCAGAATATATAAATCCAGGTAAACTGATAAAGCGAGGCTTGACCTAGTCTAATCTGTGCATCCTGGCTTGGTGCGTTTCACGAAGGCCAAGTCAGGCTGAGGAGGAGAGACTAGGTCAGGCTGAGGAGGAGAGACTAGGTCGAGTCAGGCTGAGGAGGAGAGACTAGGTCAGGCTGAGGAGGAGAGACTAGGTCAGGCTGAGGAGGAGAGACTAGGTCAGGCTGAGGAGGAGAGACTAGGTCAGGCTGAGGAGGAGAGACTAGGTCAGGCTGAGGAGGAGAGACTAGGTCAGGCTGAGGAGGAGAGACTAGGTCAGGCTGAGGAGGAGAGACTAGGTCAGGCTGAGGAGGAGAGACTAGGTCAGGCTGAGGAAGAGAGACTAGGTCAGGCTGAGGAGGAGAGATTAGGTCGAGTCAGGCTGAGGAGGAGAGACTAGGTCAGGCTGAGGAGGAGAGACTAGGTCAGGCTGAGGAGGAGAGATTAGGTCGAGTCAGGCTGAGGAGGAGAGACTAGGTCAGGCTGAGGAGGAGAGACTAGGTCAGGCTGAGGAGGAGAGACTAGGTCAGGCTGAGGAGGAGAGATTAGGTCGAGTCAGGCTGAGGAGGAGAGACTAGGTCAGGCTGAGGAGGAGAGACTAGGTCGAGTCAGGCTGAGGAGGAGAGACTAGGTCAGGCTGAGGAGGAGAGATTAGGTCAGGCTGAGGAGGAGAGACTAGGTTGAGTCAGGCTGAGGAGGAGAGACTAGGTCGAGTCAGGCTGAGGAGGAGAGACTAGGTCGAGTCAGGATGAAGTAATTCAGATAGATGCGTGTCCACGGCTTTCCTCAAAAGGCCGTGAGGTCGATCACAGATTTACTGATGCCAAAATGGAGAACTTTATACAGAGTGAGCAGCAGCTTCTTGTTGAGGTATGATGACGTGAAACACATTATTTGTATAAAAAGAGAAGAAACACGGCCGCTGTAATGAAACAGCGAGAGAAAGCGTGGCAGACGATCACAGACCGACTGAATGTGTAAGTAGCCTAAACATATACATTAACTGACCATCATAATCATTCCATTCAAGGATTAGGCTACTAATCATTTGCACAAATTAACAGTTGTACTCTTTGCCTTAAAAGTAAGCAGAAGATAATGTTACTCAGGAAATGTACCATGAAGATCAATTTTCTACAACGTTAAAATATGATGCGTAAATATCTCTTTCACTCTGTTCCTCCCTCTCTCTCATGGGCTAAAATATAAATGTCCTAAGTCATATTAACTTCCACTGCTCGCTTTTAATGCAAAGTGTACAACTGTTCGTTTTTGCAAATGACTCATTGAATGGTTTCAGTTAAGATCAGTAGTTCATAAATGTATATTTTTAGACTATCATTCAGTCTGTCCGTTATTATCTGCCATGCCATATATTTTTTATAGAAGACGAGTTTCCGTCTCTACATAGTATATGCCTTGCTCCCTTGTGGATAAAGAATATAAAGACACTGAAGAAATTGGACTCTAAAATCTAGAAACTATAAAGAAAAGTAAGTGATAAATATAATTCACACTGTAAACATGAATGTAACCGAGTATATTCATCACTTATTCCCCCCCCCAGCAGAATATAAGGTCAAAAACCACTGAGGTATCCTCTCCCTGTTGTTACATGAATGTACAGTAGTCTACATCACTAGATAGTTACTGGTTACTTTCTGACAATAGACAAAACTGTCTATGCTTGAGTAAATGAAAGGGAGTCCGACACAGCCAGACTCTGGATGGTAAAACTGAGATTAGCGCTCCTATTCAAGTTCATGTTCTGCTTGTTCACCTGTTGTTTGGTAAATATTTTAAACACAGTCGGAGAGGATTTAAAGTGCTATTTTTTTCTCTCAATTCTTATCATTTTGACGCTGGGGATTGTCCTTAGGGGCTGGCTAAAAGCTCTTTGGGGAGCGCCAAAAATTCCTCTATGCAGGAAAAACCCCGAACATCTCACATCTAACCCTGAACATCTAACCCTAAACCCCTGAACATCTAACCCTAACCCTGAACATCTAACCCTAACCCTAAACCCCTGAACATCTAACCCTGAACATCTAACCCTAACCCCCTGAACATCTAAGCCTAACCCTAAACCCCTGAACATCTCACATCTAACCCTGAACATCTAACCCTAAACCCCTGAACATCTAACCCTAAACCCCTGAACATCTAACATCTAACCCTAAACCCCTGAACATCTAACCCTAACCCCCTGAACATCTAATATCTAACCCTGAACATCTAACCCTAAACCCCTGAACATCTAACATCTAACCCTGAACATCCAACCCTAAACCCCTGAACATCCAACCCTAACCCCCTGAACATCTAACCCTAAAACTCTGAACATCTAACCCTAAACCCCTGAACATCTAACATCTAACCCTGAACATCTAACCCTAAACCCCTGAACATCCAACCCTAACCCCCTGAACATCTAACCCTAAACCCCTGAACATCCAACCCTAACCCCCTGAACATCCAACCCTAAAACTCTGAACATCTAACCCTAAACCCCTGAACATCTAACCCTAAACCCCTGAACATCTAACCCTAAACCCCTGAACATCTAACCCTAACCCCCTGAACATCTAACCCTAAACCCCTGAACATCCAACCCTAACCCCCTGAACATCTAACCCTAAAACTCTGAACATCTAACCCTAAACCCCTGAACATCTAACCCTAAACCCCTGAACATCTAACCCTAAACCCCTGAACATCTAACCCTGAACCCCTGAACATCTAACCCTAAACCCCTGAACATCTAACCCTAACCCTAAACCCCTGAACATCTAACCCTGAACCCCTGACCATCTAACCCTAAACCCCTGAACATCTAACCCTAAACCCCTGAACATCTAACGTTTAACCCTGAACATCTAACCCTAAAACTCTGAACATCTAACGTCTAACCCTGAACATCTAACCCTAAACCCCTGAACATCTAACCCTAAACCCCTGAACATCTAACGTTTAACCGTGAACATCTAACCCTAAAACTCTGAACATCTAACCTCTAACCCTGAACATCTAACCCTAAACCCCTGAACATCTAACCCTAAACCCCTGAACATCTAACGTCTAACCCTGAACATCTAACCCTAAAACTCTGAACATCTAACCCTAAACCCCTGAACATCTAACCCTAAACCCCTGAACATCTAACCCTAAACCCCTGAACATCTAACCCTAAACCCCTGAACATCTAACCCTAAAACTCTGAACATCTAACGTCTAACCCTGAACATCTAACCCTAAACCCCTGAACATCTAACCCTGAACATCTAACGTCTAACCCTGAACATCTAACATCTAACCCTGAACATCTAACCCTAAACCCCTGAACATCTAACCCTAAACCCCTGAACATCTAACCCTAAACCCCTGAACATCTAACCCTAAAACTCTGAACATCTAACGTCTAACCCTGAACATCTAACCCTAAACCCCTGAACATCTAACGTCTAACCCTGAACATCTAACCCTAAAACTCTGAACATCTAACCCTGAACATCTAACCCTAAACCCCTGAACATCTAACCCTAACCCCTGAACATCTAACATCTGTCGGCACCTTCTCTGTATTTTCTTGGAAACGACACATCTCGCTACTCCGCTTGTCATTGGTCAGCTGTCAAAAAAGCACTTGATGTAGGTCGTTTCTTTCCTAAAAAGTTGAAAAAAAATGTCAACCTTAAATAGACGCTCCGTGCGTCGGAGGTGGTGTTTTAAAAAAGCGCTCAGGACTTTTACTCCACAGGATCATCATGTAAAAACAGACAAGCTGGCAGCTTAAAAAAAAGACGCAAAGTGTGAACATAGCCTGAAAAGACACATCTTGATTTGTTCGTGTTTATTGACCACTCTGTGTCTGTCCTCCGTCTCCCAGGCGACAGACTTGTCTGTGGATGAGTCCAGTCTGACAGGGGAGACCACCCCCCGCTCAAAGACCACCTACCACCAAGAAGCCTCCACCAACGGAGACATGGCGTCCCGCAGCAACATCGCCTTCATGGGGACACTAGTGCGCTGCGGCAGAGCCAAGGTACCTGCAGGATGATCACTTTACCTTTTTTCTTTACCTTTTTTCATCAATTATATCTAGGTATCTACCGAAACCTAGCCTCGTTTGACCGTCCTGATCTGGCGAGCTCCAGTTTTCCACTTGCAGATCAGTCTGGCATCTTGAGACAGGGAAAATTTGGAGCCGTTCGCCAAACGACGGACCAATCAGCAAGTTTGATCCGAATTAGAAAGTATTCCTTCATTGAAAGAAGAGCAAAAAACGGCACTGGAGGCTTTTCTCTGAGGAAAAGATGTTTTTGCTCTTCTCCCAAGAGTTTGATATATCGTTGATCTGATTGGTTGATTTGGCCCGTCCATCACCAACATAGGTGGTGATAGACAGATGGTTTATCCAATCAGCTAACCAGTATTTTCGCCCCCTTCCCAAAAGTTTTCCAATGGAAAGTTCCCAGATGGATATGCTGAGCAAATGCGAAGCAATCCATCTGGCGGAGTCAGGTTAACCGAAACCCGGTTCCACTACGCAACCGGTAGGAATCGGACCAGATTAGAACGCAAAATTTCGGTTCCTCATTTCAGTTCCACTTAATGTGTCGACTGAAATATTTCCCCTCTGTCGCTCTGAACAATATCACACTTTCTCTTTCTTATCATATATTTAACCCTTGTGTTGACTTCGGGTCACATTGGCCCGTTTTCAATTTTTGTTTAATATCAGAAAATATGGGACGTAGAAATAAGCGCTGAAAATGTGTAGAAGAAAAATGTAACAATTTAAAATGTTGGAAAAAGCAAAAACAAACTGAAAAAATGGCGTCAAAAAGTTTTTTTCAAGGTTGACGGGAAGACAACACAAGGGTTAAGTAATTTAAAACGTTAATATATTGTTAAATTGAAATAATTTTCAATAAAAAAAAAAAAACGCTATGTAAAAAGTCTTTCTTTGATGTCATTTTTCAGTTTTTCAAGGATCTGTTTTCGGAATCGTTTTAAAAGTACCAGTTCGGCATCGGAATCGTTAGAACCCAAACGATGCCCAACCCTAGTTATATCAAGGTCTGAACACCGTAAGATAGTTTGATTGTGTTTGTTTGGACAGAAACGAAAAGATTCAGCTTTGTTTCTCTGTTTTATATCTTTTTAAATCCAGTATCCAGGGAGCCAATGTTCCTTGTTTGGTTTCATTCTGTTATAAACAACAGACACAAACTGCAACACAGCACATTTAGACCAACATGAGACCTGGAGATATAAAAATATATAAGATGAGGCTGCAACTATAGCAATTATTTTCATTGATGATTAGTTTCTGGATGAATAGATCAGTTGTTTGGTTTCTAAAATGGTGAAAAATGTGGATCAGAGTTTCCCAAAAAGCCCATGATGACGTCCTCAAATGTCTTGTTTTGTCCCCAACTCAAATATATTCAGTGTCCTGTCCCAGAGGAGAGAAGACACTAGAACAATATTCACATTTAACAAGCTGACATCACACAAGTTTTTCATAATGACTCAAACCGATGAGTCGATTATCAAAATAGTTGGCGGTTAATTTAATAGTTACCTCCTAATTAATCTTTGCAGCTCTAATATAAAGATAACGAGTGTCAGGACAAATTGGGATCCAACATGCTAGTCTGTATAAACAAAGTTCCACTTCAGGGATTGCTCCGGTGCCACCATCCGTCCCCTTCCTCTGTCTCTGTGTTGGCGTTCTAACCTCCGGCTGATGTGTGAGGACTATGGTTAACTGCTCCTCAGATCTCTGCAGGGTAAATCCAGACAGCTAGCTAGACTATCTGTCCAATCTGAGTTCTCTGTTGCACGACTAAAGCTACTTCTGAACGTCCACATGTTCCACCAAAACAAGTTCCTTCCTGAGACTATTTAGCAGAGGCACCGTGGCTCCGTCCGGAGCTTAGCCCCGCCCACGATGATTGTGATTGGTTTAAAGAAATGCCGATAAACCAGAGCATGTTTGTCTATGATCCAGGAATGCTGTGTGGACTAGCCAGACCCTCCTCCGCAGTGCTGTGGAGGAAGGTCTGGCGATGCAAGACTACCAACAAGCTGACTGGTCTGCACCCTTATCGATTATCAAAATAGTTGGCTATTCATCCCTCCTGTTGTCCTCGGTTCAAATTTGACCCATTTTCCAAAAGTTTCTATATCAGAAATTTGGGTTTTCTTTCAACCAAATTGTCAAAAGAAAAAATGTGGATGGTTCCGTACAACGTTCTTCACAAGTAAATTAAATGATCAGCTCACTACTTTGATTGAATTTGGGTGTTTTAGTAAATGTTATAGCATTTGAAAAAAAATTGATAAAAGAACGTCAGAAAAAGTGCCGAAAGAATCGACGGAAACATCGCAAAAAGTGACAAAAAACTTGGGAAAAATAACCTTTTCCAAAACATCGGGAAAAGAGACAAAAGTGTCAAAAACGACGACCAAAACATTGAAAAAAGTTCAAATTCTTACTCAGAAAAGCAAAGTTGCACGTTCGACGGGAAGACAACACGAGGGTTAAACGTTGACAACTAATCGATTCATCTTGCGGCTCTGATATAAAATGAGATAAGAGAAAAGGAGGTGATGTGCACGTACACATGTGATCTCTGTGTTTGTTGTTCCTCAGGGCATCGTCATCGGGACCGGCGAGAACTCCGAGTTTGGGGAGGTGTTCAAGATGATGCAGGCGGAAGAGGTACGTGACGTTATCCTGATTTCTATCTGAATGTTTAATGTTGTTGTCCACCCACAGTTCAGCTGTTGCAGCAACATACAGTATGGGTTGTTATTGTCTTTCCAGTTGAGTTGCAGAAGACAATCCTTTGCTGCTGAACACAAAATCCCAACACTCACTCACTGTGTTTACGTGCACTTAAGAACTGTATCAGGTTACGGTCTGTTTTCTGCCGTAATCTGGTTCCTTAAACCTCAGGTAAACCTAAAATAACCCATCTGACGCAATCAGGGAAGCCAGGGAGAGAAACATGATTTTCTCACGCAGATTACTTGTCCGTGTTTAACCAGGTTCCTAATCATCTTTTTACAAACGTGCATGAAAAAGACTTCTAAAGACTTGCAAGGCAGCTTTATTTCTACAGTACATTTCAGCAACAAGACAATTCAAAGATCTTGGAAAATCTGATTGGCTGGTAACTTTGAAAATCTACAAGCCACGTTGGCTGGTGATGATAGAAGTTCATTTTAAAGCCCTGGTTGTCTCCACTGATTTGTGTGTGTGTGTGTGTGTGTGTGTGTGTGTGTGTGTGTGTGTGTGTGTGTGTGTGTGTGTGTGTGTGTGTGTGTGTGTGTGTGATTATCTTCAGAGTGAGTAGTGACTCTAGAGTCATAGTAAGAGAACCAAAGTGTCTCCCCTGTTCTTTCTGACCACGGTGGGAAATCTGGAGCAGGAGAAGTTAACCGTCTCCTTGATTTCATGTTGATGTAGAAGGAGAACCAGGAAAAATCAAGGCTACCAAGCCACGGCCGAGTTGTGTGCGTCGTGCGATGTGTAGTTACATTTTTTGAGAGGTGATGTCAGGCTACGGCGTAGGGTCGGTCTCTCCACGTACCTACGTACATGGCAACGGCGTAGATTTAACACAGAAGACAAACAGTCACCCTGTTGGGGCTCTGCGAGCGAGACGCTCTTGGTTCCTCCCCCGTCTTTCCCACTGCCTGCTGATTGGCGTATCGGTCCTGGACTGTTCAGGGGTGTCTCCATGGCAACGTGCTGTGTTATCGCTATAACATTCTGCGGACTGAGACACTAGTGGGGCTGCCGGGCTGTGCGTTTCTCAGCAGGTCAAACCCCCCCACCCCATCCTATACCCCCAGTCCCACGCCTTCGCCGCTAAATGTGCAACTGTACATTTATGTTGTGTTATGTTATCTTATGTTGTGTTATGTTGTGTTATGTTGGGTTATGTTATGTTGTGTTATGTTCTGTTGTGTTATGTTCTGTTGTGTTGTGTTATGTTGTGTTATGTTGTGTTGTGTTATGTTGTGTTATGTTATGTTCTGTTATGTTGTGTTATGTTCTGTTGTGTTGTGTTCTGTTATGTTGTGTTATGTTATGTTCTGTTGTGTTGTGTTATGTTGTGTTATGTTATGTTGTGTTATGTTGTGTTATGTTGTGTTGTTATGTTGTGTTATGTTATGTTGTGTTATGTTATGTTGTGTTATGTTGTGTTATGTTATGTTGTGTTATGTTATGTTGTGTTATGTTATGTTGTGTTATGTTCTGTTATGTTGTGTTCTGTTCTGTTATGTTGTGTTATGTTCTGTTGTGTTGTGTTATGTTGTGTTATGTTGTGTTATGTTATGTTATGTTGTGTTATGTTATGTTGTTATGTTATGTTATGTTGTGTTATGTTCTGTTGTGTTGTGTTATGTTCTGTTGTGTTATGTTCTGTTGTGTTGTGTTATGTTGTGTTATGTTGTGTTGTGTTATGTTGTGTTATGTTATGTTGTGTTATGTTCTGTTGTGTTGTGTTGTGTTATGTTGTGTTGTGTTGTGTTATGTTGTGTTATGTTGTGTTGTGTTGTGTTATGTTGTGTTATGTATGTAGCAGTGCAAATGTACTGTTTGTGTGCTTACGTGCTGAGGTGTTTGTTCCTGTTCCCACACTGTTCTTATCTTTATGAGGATAGTCTGAGAGCTGTTTCTCCCCCCCCCCCCCCCCCCCCCCCCCCCCCCCCTCTCCTCATGTCTTGCTGTATCTGTCCCTGCGAGAGTTAAGAGAGAGTTGGGATGGCGCCGCGTATGGCGACTCGGTGTGTCTGTGCGTGTTGCTTTAAGGTGACATGCACTTAAGACAAATTCCTTGTGTGTGTAAACGTACATGGCAATAAAGCTTTTTCTGATTCTGAAGTATAAATCGAGCTTTAGTCAACGGGGGAAAGTCTTTTTGGGTCAGAGTTGTAAATCCGCTGTTTGGCTGCTATGTTCAATTTTCTTCAAAGCCCGGAGCACTTCCTGCGGGGCCTGGTTCAGAGGTTCAGACACAGTTGTGCTGTAAGGAAACACTGTGCTCCCACTGCCGAGTCTTTCCCTCAGGGACGCACACATTCAAGCTAAACAAAGGTCAGGACGCAGCGTATTGAATCAGTATTACAGTAAAAACAAGTGAGCCATTGTTCCAGATTAAGGTAGTGATAGCAGGAAGACATCTGACCAGCTGCATGTTTATGTAGTTTAACAGTTAACAGGTTACTACAGTGCACACATTTCTATTTTATATTCATGATTATTGACTTACTTACTACGTTTATTTCTGACACCAGAAGGGAAATTCCTTGAATGTGAAAACTTGGCAAAAAAAACGTTATATTTATGTGTTTGCTTTGTTTAAATGTATTCTGTTATGTGTTCTCATGCAGTTGTTTTCTATTTGTATATGCATGTACATCTGTGAACATATTTTATTAGCGATCCATGAAGTTAGTTTAATATGAAGTTAGTTTAATGTTTGACATTCGTCAGTTTTCGCGGATGTTACCTTCAATAGCTCCGTGTAAATACTTTGATTCCCCCAGTTTCAGGGCATGTTGGAGAGCTAATTTAGACAGTCGTTTCACAGTTTTAGTATGCTCAAAATCACCAAAAATGACAACGCAGTTAAGGACGCAAAGAACTGAATGTCTGTCCAACGCGCCCGTCACTATAGAGGTAGTTAGGGACCGTCGTAAAATAACTTTTTTGTTTTACAACATAGAAATCTCAAACCACTTTCATTATTGAAAGTTGCAGCCCTTAAACATTTCACACTTGTAAGTTAGTAGAAAGAAACTTTTAAAATAGAAAAAATACAGCAAATAATGGTTTGTGCACATTTCAAGATGGTTCTTTTCTCATTTCTGAATATATTGATATCAAATCACCTCTTATATGTTCCTCTCACAACTTTTAACAGCTATTTGTTCGTGGAAAAAAACCTTTGGAAATCAATATCCCTGATCTGTTCTCTAAAGAAATGCTCGTTAAAAAGGTTATTATTACAACATGTTTCTCATTCATGAATATATTGACATCAAACCACCTGTAATAAGTCTCAGACATCCTCTCACAACTTTGACAGCTGTTAGTTTGCGAGTTAGAAAAACTTTTATCGTCTTCAGTGACCTTTTGTGTGAAAGATGCAGTTATCACTGGAGTTATCACTTCAATAGGTTTTTCATTCATGAATTTACTGATATTGATAAGGTATTTTCATTTTTTGCACAAACTAACAAGTGTGAAAGTTGTGAGAGGATGTCAATGATGTCAATATATTCATAAATGAGAAACGTGTTGAAACTACCATCTTTATTGCTAAGTATACATCTGTATTTTTTTTTTTTGTTTAATGGCTCTTCCTTTCTATAATGGGAGTATTTTGAGATTTCTATGTTGAACAGCAAAGAAGGTATTAAAGATTGAAATAGTTGGTGTTGCAATTTTACGACGGTCCCTAACTACCTCTATAGTGACGGGCGCGTTGGACAGACATTCAGTTCTTTGCGCTCTTAACTGCATCGTCATTTTTGGTGATTTTGAGTTAAAAACAAACGTCTAAATTAGCTCTCCAACATGCCCTGAAACCAAGGACCTATCGACGATAACATCCATGAAAACCAACGAATATCAAACATTAAACTAACTTCACCCCGGTTGATCCATGAAAGTGTAGCCTCACCTAATATAATAAAAGTGATCACAAAAACGTTGGAAAAGGCAACAAAAATGTTGTAAAAAGTGCCCTCAACATCCAAAAAAAGCGACCAAAAAGTGACTAAAACAGAAAAAAGTGACAAAAGTATTTCAAGTAAACATATCTTTTTTTATTTGTGTATTTCAGGCTCCTAAAACGCCGCTACAGAAGAGCATGGACCTCCTGGGAAAGCAGCTCTCGCTCTATTCCTTCGGCATCATAGGTTTGTTGCTTTTCAGTCATCCGACCTGTGTTAGCCTTCATCTTGAGCGTTTCCCTGTTATGCTGATTCATGTTTTCTCTGCTGTGATTCAGCTGTCATCATGCTGGTGGGCTGGCTGCAGGGGAAGAGGATCCTGGACATGTTCACCATCGGTGTCAGGTAGCTGAATCTCACTCTGACTGACTGATGTTTGATGAATTAAGCCTCTCTGTAGAGACTGTATGCTTGTCGGTAAATGATTGAACCCCTGGCAGCAGCCGTCAGTCTGCAGTTAACTCCTGTTATCCGATTATAACTGATTATAACTGATTTTTGTCATGGCAGACATTTTGGGTATGTTCCAGGTGAGAGAGGAAATGAGGACATGAGGTTTTTAGAGGGATGAGATGTCCTTTCCTCTGAGGCGTAACATGAATTTGTCAGCTGTACGGGCGGAGTTGGCAACTGCTTTCAGCTACATGCCTTCCAGTGAGGCTGCTCTCTGCATCCTCGCTCATAGCTCCTCAGAGATCCATGCTCCCTCCTCGCTCATAGCTCCTCAGAGATCCATCCTCGCTCATAGCTTCTCAGAGATCCATCCGCCATCCTCAGTCATAGCTCCTCAGAGATCCATCCTCCATGCTCCCTCCTCGCTCATAGCTCCTCAGAGATCCATCCTCGCTCATAGCTCCTCAGAGATCCATCCTCCATCCTCGGTCATAGCTCCTCAGAGATCCATCCTCGCTCATAGCTCCTCAGAGATCCATCCTCGCTCATAGCTCCTCAAAGATCCCTCCTCCATCCTCACTCATAGCTCCTCAGAGATCCATCCTCCATGCTCCCTCCTCGCTCATAGCTCCTCAGAGATCCATCCTCCATCCTCAGTCATTGCTCCTCAGAGATCCATCCTCCATGCTCCCTCCTCGCTCATAGCTCCTCAGAGATCCATCCTCGCTCATAGCTCCTCAGAGATCCATCCTCCATCCTCGGTCATAGCTCCTCAGAGATCCATCCTCGCTCATAGCTCCTCAGAGATCCATCCTCGCTCATAGCTCCTCAAAGATCCCTCCTCCATCCTCACTCATAGCTCCTCAGAGATCCTCCTCCATCCTCGCTCATAGCTCCTCAGAGATCCCTCCTCCATCCTCAGTCATAGCTCCTCAGAGATCCATCCTCCATGCTCCCTCCTCGCTCATAGCTCCTCAGAGATCCCTCCTCCATCCTCACTCATAGCTCCTCAGAGATCCCTCCTCCATCCTCGCTCATAGCTCCTCAGAGATCCCTCCTCCATCCTCGCTCATAGCTCCTCAGAGATCCATCCTCCATGCTCCCTCCTCGCTCATAGCTCCTCAGAGATCCATCCTCCATCCTCAGTCATAGCTCCTCAGAGATCCATCCTCCATCCTCGGGGCAGGAAGGAGAGCTTTGAGACGGCCTTCACGAAGGTGGGCCAGAGCGGCTTCCGGTTTGAGCGAGGAGATATCAAATAAGAGACTTGGGAAGCAGCCTGTGACTTCTCAAATGCACTTATGATAAAGTCTGCATTTCCTTTTATGTGTGGCAGATGTAGGCATTATGTATGCAGCCTCGCTGGAAAGACTTACGGAGACGCGTATATGAAACAAAGTCATTAATGATGGCAACCTGACAACCGACATATATGTCGGCATTAAATAGACTATTTTGCCATGTTTGGGTGGGTCACACCAGACATAACTAATCAATGTCTCATACCGACCCAAACGTCCTGTACCGAAACGTACCGTAGACGAATATTGTGTACCTGAAGTGATGTGTTAAATGTTGTATTAAATATTGATGACTGATAAGCCCTGCTCTCCTTCAGTCTGGCGGTCGCTGCCATCCCAGAGGGTTTACCCATCGTGGTGACGGTGACGCTAGCGCTCGGCGTGATGCGCATGGTGAAGAAAAGAGCCATCATCAAGAAGCTTCCCATCGTAGAAACTCTGGGTATGTTTCCTCCAACGCTCTGCATCCAGTCACATCTACGACACAACCTTCTACTGTTCACCCTATCTGTCACAGAATACAATTTTGAGCGTCAAACACTTAATTTCCTGCATATCGGTGCATTTTTCTGCAACAATTTGTGCCTTTTCTGCATCAATTTACAGTGCAAATGTCTACTATATACATGTACTAATTATTATTCTCCTGTATTGTTCATAACTTGCTCCATATTCAAAACATCACCAGTGTTTTGAGATGTTTTTTTTTTAGGAATCATGTACATCTCAACAACAAATAGTTTGAAAAAACGTATTTTAATTTTTTTTTTTTTTTAAACCTCGTAAAAACGTTTTAATAAAAAGTCTTAAAACACCACAAAAAAGGGGTAAAGCATCGGAAAAATGTCGGGAAAAAAACCTGTCCTGTCGAAAGAAAAAAAGTTTTTAAAAAAACGTCAAAACCGTCAAAAAAGAGAAGTCAAAACTTGATAGCGTTAAAAGCATCAAAAGTGTAATTTTTCCCCCAAAATGTCAAAAGTGTCAAACACCAACTGAATTCTAGATAAGGTCACTTATCATTAGGGATGTCGAGATCCAATCACGTGGTTTCAGACTCGCTCGGAATCGGACGTTACCTCCCGATCAGGACTCGGATATATATGTATATATATTCTCATTATTTTTGAACACATCTGTAGTTATGCGGTGGCACAGAGTTAGACCCTTTGGACTCCACACAGGAACAGCAACGCGTGCGGCATGACATCACTTTGTTACAGAGACGCTATTGGTTAAAGCCGGCGAAGTAGAACACGGAAGCAGCTTGAAGCTGAAAGCACGAGTATGTCTGCAGACA
>CM042321.1:2751643-2806643 GCA_023566125.1 Zingel zingel | reverse complement strand
AAGCATTATGCCACATTAAAGGGACAATTCAGCCCCAAAATCAGAAACACATATTTCTCCTCTTACAGAGGGCCGGCCCGTGGCAAAGGCAGTCCAGATGAGTACAGAAAAGTTAATAGATAAAGAAACACACCAAAACTTTCAAAGTGAGTCATACAGACAGCTGCATGGCTGTGAATGTTATTGTGTTCATACAGTAAAACACACTGATCTTTTATTTAAATGTTATATTTTTGTATTTCTGTGTGTGCTCAGGGGAACCAGTAGAGAGAACTCAGCTCTCTGTGGAAATAAAAAACAAGTGGTTCGGAAAGCTGAAAAAGTAATAAGTCAACCTGTCCGTGCACTTTCCAAGTGAATTTTGAAACTTTTTGTTTGAAATTTTTTTTTTTTTTTTTAAATGCTGAAAAAAGTGACAAAATAAATTGAAAAAGTTACAAAAAAATACATGAAAAACATTGCCATGGTGACAGAAACTTGTTAAAAAAAATTGGGAAAAAAAACATCTGAAAAAGCGACAAACTTGTTAAAAAAATTGACAAAAACATAATTAAAAAAGTTACAAAAAATACACGAAAAACGTCGCCAAAGTGACAACAACTTGTTAAAATTAAAAAAAAATAAATAAAAAGTGACAAAAACATAATTTACATTAAAAATTGGTGAAATCTTTTTTATAAAATCCACAAAAAACGTGAAAGTGTAGAAAAAGAACAACAAAACGCAAAGTTGCACGGCCGACTAGAAGACAACACGAGGGTTCAACACAGTATTGATTTGTGCACTTGTTGCCACTGGCATGTTGATGCTGTGATTGTTTTTGTTGTCGTAGTTATGTTTTTATTTATTTTATCCACATGGATGGGAAAGAGATTGTAGAAATGAATTGTCCTTTGGGGATTAGTAAAGCAATCTGAATCTCTTCTGAGCGTGACTTTTTCATGTTTCAGGATGCTCAAGTTGCAACATTATTGCATTTTTCATTTGGTTCAGTTAGCTTTCACACAGTGTCACACACTGGAAGACAGTCGCTGGTCTTTTGGACAGAATACGAGTTGTCTCTGTATGAGCAGAAGCTCCTTCGCTGTGTGGTCCAGCTGTGTTTTTCCATCCAGCTGTGTTTCTGTCTTCCAGATGGGGCTGGAGAGCCTGCAGCAGGAGTACGTCCGTCTGGACGAGCATCCCTTCAGCTCGGAGCAGAAGTGGATGGCTGTCCGCTGTGTTCATCGCACCCTGCAGGTCCGCATGTTCTCCACCTGTACTCAGCGATCCACAGAACCCCTTTTTTTCACCAACATTTACCTCGTTTTTACAGAATCGTTTCCCTTTCAGATTCAGAATCTCTTTTACAGGCTCTTTACTGCTCAAAGACTTTCACATAAAAGAACAAACAACAGACTTAAAACAAAACGGAAAATTACGTCTAACAATGAATGGTCAGTGTTCGGTAACAGACAGTCCTTGGCTGTCTCAAAGCGCCTACTTGCACACTTCAAACACCAAGTTTTAAGTATATAGTGTAGATAACGCAAAAAGTCAGTGCACTGAAAGTAGCCGGATGACCCCCTAAAAACGGTCAAAAAGCTCAGTGTGGAACGATGGACCCTACTCGCACTAAACGGGCGCCATCTGGACTACAAAGCGGAAGGGGGCGGGACCAGGGAGGTCGACCGGCAGCTGATTGGACGAACACGTCACGTGGGTCTGGCTTCTCCCGAATTTCACAACCGACCATAATCACGGCTCGTTCAGAATACGATCTCATATTTTACAAAAATAGTTCACAGAAACGTGTTTTCTGTAAACATTTTAAGCGAGAAATAGGCCGTGCAGTTGCTGAATCTGTCTGTTTTCTTTGATCGACAAAGGTCAGTTTGAAAGATTTTCGTCAGATATTGCGAGGCGTTCGTCAGGAAGTGGTCAGTGCACATTAGCGGTGTACTGACGGAAGTATGCGGAATGACACAGCCCTAAATTCTGTTTTTAAAATCTACAGATCTACATTCAGTATGGTGTTTAAAAGACAGATTGTCTTCTACTGTAGGAAGAAGCCCGAGTATTTATAAGCTGAGACTTGTTCTTGTTTTGTGTTCTGCTTTGCTTGTGTTGATGAGAGCCTCGTTATCCATGTCCCCTCCCTCCATCCCTCCCTCCTTCCCTCTCTACCTACCTCCTTCCCTCCCTCCCTTTAGGATAAGCCGGGAGTTTACTTCATGAAGGGAGCGTATGAGCAGGTGATCCGCCTCTGCAGCTCCTATAACAGCCGAGGATCCACACTGTCACTGAACCACCAGCAGAGGGAGCTGTACCAGCAGCAGATCAGCTACATGGGCTCAGCTGGTCTCAGAGGTAGACAAACGAAATCTGTTTGTACAGACACAGACAGAGCTGCAACAATCGATAGAAAAATAATCAAGACACCAATATTCAATCAATATTAAATAATTGCAGCTCTATAGATAGAGATATCTTACGATAGAGCTGCAATGATACGATGGATGGACAGACAAACAGACGGACAGGACGAAACAAGACATTATAAGACATCACCTTGGACTTTTAGAAACCGTAATGGACATTTTTCACAGTTTCTATCGATTAGTCATGAAAGTAATGGAGATTTTCCGTTTCTTTTTTGTTTTATATCAAAATAAATTCAATACATTGGACAAATGGCAACTATTTTGATAATCAGTTGATCTTTGAACTAACCTTCTATGCAAAAATGGCACAAATGTAGCCTGACGTGGTCATACTCAGATTCTAGTCAGAATATGAGTCTGATGCTGCTCCACTGGGCTGTGATTATGGGGCATGTTTCAACCCAACCAGGAAAGAAAATGCCTCTGCACTCAATTGGATAGACCTACAACCAATCAGAGCAACGGAGTATGTCAATGTATGTCCTTTTACATACATTGACGTATGTAAAAGGACAGCAAGATGACTCGATAATTAAAATAATCTCTAGTTGCAGCCCTAGATGCAGATCAGCAGAACATAGACATATCATACACTGACATGTGTCTATGTCCGTCTCTTCCTGTTAGTCCTGGCGTTTGCGTCGGGTTCCGAGATGGGGAACCTGACCTTCCTGGGTCTGGTGGGCATCATCGACCCCCCAAGGTCCGGGGTCAAAGAAGCCGTGAGCGCGCTCATCAGCTCCGGAGTCGCCATCAAGATGATCACCGGAGACTCCAAGGAAACCGCCGTGTCCATAGGTCAGAGAGAGGGAACAGGCTTCACACAGTTTACAGTTCATCAGACGGAGGGGAGATGAAAATACAGACATGACTAAACGTTTCATCTCAATATCTGTGTTTACCCCTAGGCTGACTGTATTCAATTGAGAAATTCCGTTCTCAATTTAACACTTAATATGTATCGGTTACTTTTTGAAATCCACATGAGTCGCTCTTCACATCGGCATGAATTGGATCCACCGCAGAGCACTTATTTAAAAAGAAAACGCTTCACTTTGAATGCTTGTTCACCTGTTACTCCCGTTATTTCTTCACGAGGTAGAATTTAAAAGGCTATATTTTTTTTAACCCTTGTGTTGTCTTCCCGTCGACCGTGCAACCCCTTCTGTTTTTCTGGGTCCAAATTTAAATGTGCTGTAGGTAGGATTGTAAAGATCCAGGACTTGGACAACTTCTCAGTCCCTCCCCCCTTTCCACTAGAGCTCAAAACGGTCTCCTAAGCCCCTCCCCCCACAAGGGAGAAAGCATACGTGTGCATGAGCAGTGATTGACACCGAGTTAGACACCCCTCCTGGCCCTGATTGGTGCATCTGAACAGTTAGACTCCCCTCCTGGCCCTGATTGGTGCATCTGAACAGTTAGACTCCCCTACTGGCCCTGATTGGTGCATCTGAACAGGGAGCTGTGGATTTTTGCAAATCTCACTCCAGGCTGTAGGTGGAGCCAGAGGAGCTGGATTATTTTAAATGACCTGCTTCATGTAGTTCTACTGGAACGTAGGAACAGTTTCAGCAGATAGGACAGAAAGTTAGTTTTAGCAAAAATGGTTTGATTTACTCGGCTCTGCTAACCGTGTGTGTGTGTGTGTGTGTGTGTGTGTGTGTGTGTGTGTGTGTGTGTGTGTGTGTGTGTGTGTGTGTGTGTGTGTGTGTGTGTGTGTGTGTGTGTGTGTGTGTGTGTGTGTGTGTGTGTGTGTGTCTCTCTCTCTTTGTGTGTGTGTGTGTGTGTCTCTCTCTCTTTGTGTGTGTGTATGTGTCTCTCTCTCTTTGTGTGTGTGTGTGTGTGTGTGTGTGTCTCTCTCTCTCTCTGTGTGTGTGTGTGTGTGTCTCTCTCTCTCTCTGTGTGTGTGTGTGTGTGTGTGTGTCTCTCTCTGTGTTTGTGTGTGTGTGTGTGTGTGTGTGTGTGTGTGTCTCTCTCTCTCTGTGTGTGTGTGTGTGTGTGTGTGTGTGTGTGTGTGTGTGTGTGTGTGTGTGTGTGTGTGTGTGTGTGTGTGTGTGTGTGTGTGTGTGTGTGTGTGTGTGTGTGTGTGTGTGTGTGTGTGTGTGTGTGTGTGTGTGTGTGTGTCTCCACAGCCAGCCGGCTGGGTCTGTACTCTAAAGGCTGTCAGTGTTTGTCTGGAGAAGAGGTGGATCAACTCGACCTGCAGCAGCTTTCAAACATCGTCCCCAGAGTGAGAACAGCTTCCCTTTAGCACTGTACACTAAAACAATGCAGCCACTTATCATCCACAGCAGTCTGTCAAGCTCCCTTTCTCTAAGGGCCAGACTGGAAGATGACATCACATCCAGGGCCAGACAGTTACTGCTGACACAGAGATTACTGACATGCTTTTATTTAATTGAAAAAGTAATATTCTGTATCTTTGACTGTCTTACTGCATGTCCCATTTTTCGTTTTATTTTTGTAATTGTTTGACACTTTTGACGGGTTTTTTTTGTTAAGTTTTTGTTACTTTTATATACACTTTTGTCACTTTTGTTGTCGACATAAAGCTCCTACAAAAGTCAGCCAAAAAGTGAATTAGGCCTCCTGCACTCTGGCTGCATGGCGTGAGCGTGTCAGCTGCGTGGCGTGTCCGTTTTTATTTGGGCTCCCATGGTAACAGGTTAGAGCTTGCACACTGCCTGCGTGACACGCACGACTCGGATTGCGTGCCTGCTACAAATAGGACAGACGCCTATTTTTCACGCAACACGCAAGCGTGTTGGAAGCGTTTCCAGGCAAAATAGAATAGGAAAAGATGTTTATATGTCATTTAGACATTAATACATATTAATAAATGACATGTTGATGTTTGAAAGTCTCGAGGTTTTGACTTAAATGCAGATATAAATGTAATAAAAAAAAAAATAATTATTGATTTTCAAATATTACACCTGTAAATACAGAACGAGAGCTTCTGTAGCCTATTTTGCCGTCAGTACTGCCGACGTTGTCTTTGCTGTAATCAGATCCGTATATATTTATGTTTAACATGAAGTATAGTACTGCTGCAGTGCAGTGTATCAACGGGAAACATCCATGTGTCCAGACGAGGCTAGCAGCAGCTGTCAGACACGTTTCTGGTGTGTAAAGACATAGAAAACGCCACGCTCACGCCACGCTCACCCCACGCTCACGCCACGCAGTCAGTGTGAAGCCAGCCTTAGCCAGCATAGAATTTAGCAAATCAAGGTTGGTTGGCGCACAACTAGACGGGGCCAAAATTGATTGTGAACCTTAACTGATATTTGGGCCGGATCAAAATCTGCGAGGGGCCCAATTTGGCCCGCGGACCTTGAGTTTAACACATTTGATTTAGAATCAAAGGCACAGTAAATGACAAAATGTGAAGATGTTTACAGTTTTTTCTTTCAGCTCAGATCTCTAACATCCTTTAATGTGTAGAAAATAAACTTTTCCTAGTTAAAAATCACAGTATTTCTGTATTTCTGCATACGTTTTGTATGTTTTGTTGGAATTAAAGTTGTCTTCTGTCCCGACAGATAGCGGTGTTTTATCGAGCCAGTCCCCGACACAAGCTGAAGATCGTCAAGGTGATGAACAAAACTCTCAGCTGTTTACTTTCCAAGAACTCTGAGTTTGTCCTTTTTAAGTATAATATCAGTACCAATATACTTAATTAGCTGATACTGCTGCATTGACCAACACAATGCATCGTTTTAATTAACATGTTTAGGATGAAATCTTTTTAAATATTCACTTAAGACTGAGTTTGATCTGAACAATTGAGTTGAACAAGTTTAAGAATATTTAGAAATACAATTTCAATTCAGTTTTATTTATAGTATCAAATCATAAGCAGGAGTTATCTCGAGACACGTTACAGATAGAGTAGGTCTATACCACACTCTATAATTTACAAAGACCCAACAATTCCCCCAAGAGCAAGCATGCGACAGTGGTGAGGAGAAACTCCCTTTTAGGGAGAAACCTGGGACAGACCCAGGCTCTTGGTAGGCGGTGTCTGACGGGGCCGGTTGGGGGTGTGATGGACAGTGGCAATAATAGACTCAATAAAGATAATGCAACAGTGACTAGAAATGGTAGTCGTAGTAGTTCATGTCATAGCAGGGCACTGCAGGGCGTTACAGGATGTAGCGTGGAACAGCAGAGCATAGCAGCACGTAGCAGGACACCGCAGGGTGTAGCAGGGTGTAGCAGGGAGTGCAGAAGGACCACGGCGACAGCTGCAACCAAGATCTTGGTGCCATCCTAATCCAAGGAAAGGAAATATGCTGTGCGAAAAACAAAAACATAAGGACTCCAGACCCCAGAGCTAGGTACACAGTTATAAACGATCACAGTAAGGTCAGGGGTCCAGAAAGATTGTCCATGACATAATCAACTCACATATATCTTTTAAGCAACATACATTCAAGTTGAGAATGGTTTTCTTGGTCAACATTTGTACTGATACAACTACCTGGAATTCAGTACTAGGAATGCAGCGGTTAACCGCTTTCACTATTAACTAAGCTTTTAAAAAGTCACGGTTAATTAATCTAAAGTTGTCAGTGTTAACTGACTGTATTCAGTACGGGTACCTTTTCTCGTTTGCCTACTTTCTCTCTAATAAAAAATCTATTTAATTTGTAAAAAATAAGCCCAAATCTACTTATGTTTTTAGGTAGAGGGAGATCAACTACAGTCTGTTACACCACCACTGTATATTCAACTTCACTAACAATTTATTGATCAGTATGAAAACATTTTTAACCCTTGCGTTGTCTTCCCCTCGAACATGAACTTCTCGTCCTTCTGGGTCAAAATTGAAAATGTTTTCGGCCCTTTTTTCTATGCTTTAGGCGCATTTTCTACATGTTTTTGTCACTTTTTTCAACACTTTTTTTAATACGTGGTCGATATACCTCATTTATTTGACATTATACCTCATTTTTTAGTTAAAAAAAACAATTATGAATTATTTTGGCTAATAGTTCAGAGCATGTTGAGTGGATCACAGACTGGTATCGGTCAGTAAGTTGTAAGTTTAGTTAGGATATACTTTTTTTTTCACATGCTATAAAATTGTATTAAACACCCAAAACTCAATGAAAGTAATCATTTATTTTTCCTGGGAAGAACGTTGTCGTTCCATATGTCCAACGTACATCCATGCATCCATGTTATTATTTAATAATAAGCAATTTGGTTCAATACAGACCTTAGTCCGGACTTTGAGAAGTCCTGTTCTAAACGCTCTTCACTTGTCAGTCAGTATATGGAAGTTGCATGAAATATTAAAGTGCGGCCTCTCTGCAGTCGCTCCAGAACATCGGCGCCGTGGTGGCCATGACAGGCGACGGGGTGAACGACGCCGTGGCGCTGAAAGCGGCCGACATCGGCGTGGCGATGGGCCAGACGGGCACCGACGTCTGCAAGGAGGCGGCCGACATGATCCTAGTGGACGACGACTTCCAGACCATCATGTAAGTCTACAGACGTGGGCAGCAGGGATGTCCCGATCCCGATCACAGTGTCGGATCGGAGACGATTTTGGCTTCTTTTTTTTTTTTTTTAACTGATACGAATACGAAACACTTTCATTGTCCACAGATGTGAACATTTGTCTTCAGTTTCACCAAGAATACAAGAGAGACAGGACATTACAAACAGCACATAGCCAAGACGGACAAAACAGACAATACATTTCATAAAAAGTGACTTTACAAAGGTTACATTTACATAAGTAAATAGATAAATATAGCCTACTAAAAATGCTTGCTGTGCATAAATCTGCAACCCTACAGTTCCCAATAACGGTGTTATTTAGCACCTTCACAGCATTGGGGACGAGGGATTTCTTAAAGATCGTTCTATTTGCTGTTGGTACTCTGAAACGCCTCCCTGAGGGTAGGAGTTACATTTCGCTGTGTAATGGATGGGAGCGGTCACTAATAATTTTCTCAGCTTTCTTTGTAATGCGTTGGTCATAAATACTGCTTAAGTGCTGTTGTGGCTTCCCTCGGGATTGGCATTCTCCCCGTTTAACCTTCCTCCGATGTACATCAGCTTGTAATGATAGCTGCGTTCAATCACACCCGCCATGCACCACAAACGCACCGCCAGACTGCCTGGATGCCGCCACTTTCAAACCTACACGGCACAGAGCGTTCAGAGCGTCTCGTAGCTTGCCAGCCCTCGGCAACAAGTAAAGAAGTCCGTCTTTCTTAGTCACCAGTGTTTTAAACAGAAGCGGATTACTCTAATTCTCCACACTTCTCCTGTGATTTCACCAGGAAATCACGCTTTCAGGCTCGGGACTCTGTATCGGCAGATATTCCATATTTAAAAAATCAAATTGGGGATCAAAAAAGCTGATCAGGACATCCCTAGTGGGCAGTAAAAGCTTTAAAGGAATACTTCAACCCCAAAATGAGCATTTGTATAATAATGACTTACCGTGTGTTGCCTTAAATCCTTCAAGAAAACTTTGTTGTTGTCTCCACGGTGAACAAAGAACCCAAAAATGACGAAAAAGTAACAGGGGGCCGTGTTTAACAACCGCAGAACTGCATAAAAAAGAATTTGTGCAGTTTAATTCAGTCAAATGCTACTACTACTACTACTACTACTTTGACTACTAATTATACAAAAGGTCATTTTGTGGGTGAAGTTCCTTTTTAAAACTGCAGAAATGACGAGCAGCGTTTTGTTTCTGTGCTTCCAGGTCGGCCATCGAGGAAGGAAAAGGAATTTACAACAACATTAAAAACTTTGTCCGCTTCCAGCTGAGCACGTGAGTGCAACTATATTATACTACAAAATATGTTCAACAGAGACGTACAGCTGCCTTTATAACCAACGTAATTCACATATTTCATTTTTATTTTATTCACTGAGTTACTAACCTACAGCTGTGTGTGTGTGCTTGTTTTACTATATTCGTGGGGTCCAAAAACCGAGAATACAGTATACTTGTGGGGTCTGTACAGCCTTGTGGGTCCAAAATGCTGGACCCCACAAGGTTAAAGGTCTGTTTGAGGGTTAAGACTTGGTTTTAGGATTAGGGTTAGAATTAGGTTATGGTTAGGGTGAGGGTAAGGGTTAAGGTTAGGCATCTAGTGGTGATGGTTAAGGTTAGGGTAAGGGGCTAGGGAATGCATTATGTCAATGACTGGTCCCCACAAAGATAGTGAAACACACATTTGTCTGTCTGGGTCTGTGTACGTGTGGGTCTGTGTACGTGTGGGTCTGTGTACGTGTGGGTCTGTGTACGTGTGTGTGTGTGTGTGTGTGTGTGTGTGTGTGTGTGTGTGTGTGTGTGTGTGTGTGTGTGTGTGTGTGTGTGTGTGTGTGTGTGTGTGTGTGTGTGTGTGTGTGTGTGTGTGTGTGTGTGTGTGTGTGTGTGTGTGTGTGTGTGTGTGTGTGTGTGTGTGTGTGTGTGTGTGTGTGTGTGTGTGTGAGATTAAAAACAAATATGAGCGATAAAGTTTTGTTTAAACTTCACCACCTGCTGGTCTGCAGGAGTATTGCAGCTCTGACGCTCATCTCCTTGGCAACGCTGATGAACTTCCCCAACCCGCTGAACGCCATGCAGATCCTGTGGATCAACATCATCATGGACGGCCCTCCCGCTCAGAGGTACAGGGGCATCATGGGAACTGTAGTGTTAAGGAGTTTATAAATGGATTTGGCTACTTTAAAGACAATGAATTAGATACATGAATGATTCCTCTGCAGATTAATAGCTGGAAGTGTAGAGAGGACTTCAAAACAACACGTAGACCTTCATGTTGGGTTTATAATTTCTTAGGTTTGATTTCCTACGTAACCTGTGACTGATTAAAGGGCGAATAGACAGTTTTTATCGTCTTAAAAAATAAAACTTGAAGGAAATATAACTGAACATCTAACGTGATGAATAAAGCAAAGTAAAGAAATGATTATATAGTATTTCTAAAACTCTGGTTCACGTACATTAGAAATGATCTTTGAAATGTTGAAGCTTTAATAGTGAAATTAAATAAATTGTGGAACCCTGGTGTTGTCTTCCCTGTCAACCAACAAGCAACTTTTTCTTTTTTTGGGGTCAAAATGTTAAAAAAAAAGTTTCTGCCAATATTTTTCTGCGCTTTGACATGTTGTTGTCACTTTTCCTGACGTGTTGGAAGATTATCTGTCATTTTTGTCACTTTTTTCAAAGTTTTTGTCACGTTTCCTGGCGTTTTTTGAATATTTTCCCGTCATTTTTGTCACTTTCCTGTCATTTTTGTCACTTTTTTTAAAGTTTTTGTCACGTTTCCTGGCGTTTTTTGAATATTTTCCCGTCATTTTCCTGACATTTTTGTCACTTTTTTTCGATGATTTTGTCACTTTTTTTTCCTACGTTTTTCAACGTTCTATTATCACTTTTTCTTTACATGCTATAAAATTGAATAAAACACCCAAATTCAATGAAAGTAGTGAACTGATCACTTATTTAATTTGTGAAGAGCGTTGTAGGGAACTATCCATGTTATTTTTATTATAATTTGGTTGAAAGAAACCCAAATTTCTGATATGGAAACTTTTTAGAAAATAGGTCAGATTTGACCCGAGGACAACAGGAGGGTTAAAGATGCACAGGACAGAAACATTCCCACTTTGGTTTTAGAAAAAGGACGGAGAGAAATGTGTTGTAGTGTTTGTGACGGTGAGTGTTTTGTTGCCAGTTTGGGCGTGGAGCCGGTGGACCGGGACGTTATACGACAGCCCCCCCGTAACGTGAGAGACAGCATCATCACTCGCAGTCTGCTGGTCAAGGTGCTGGTGTCGGCGTTCGTCATCGTCTGTGGGACGCTGTTCGTCTTCTGGAGAGAGGTGGCACGCTTTTCTTCTATTTGTCGACCATTGTCTCGCCATTCATCCGTAGAACGGGCTTAAAGAAATGTTGCACGAAAAGTTGGAATGGAAATCTTTTTTTTTTTTTTTTTCATTTGACGCCCGTCGATTGCCGCTATTATTATTATTATTATTATTATTATTATGGATAAAAAAACAAAAGCAGAAGAGATGTGCTTGGCAGATTTGTGAATAATTTGGGCCAGAGCATCGACAACATCAGTTAGCGAAAGCCCTTTTTAAAACTGAGGATATTTTTGCAAATGGATCGCATTTTTGAGGAGCTAAAGGTGCGTTAAAACGCGTGAAATTGTTCACAAGCATCAGAACCGCTCATAAATTTATTTCATGTGCCTTGTGTGCTTGAGTGTAGCAAAATGGCTCAATAGTGCCCCCTACACAATTTTAAAGGTCCCATGGCATGACAATTTCACTTTATGAGGTTTTTTAACATTAATGTGATTTCCCCAGCCTGCCTATGGTCCCCCAGTGGCTAGAAATGGTGATAGGTGTAAACCGAGCCCTGGGTATCCTGCTCTGCCTTTGAGAAAATGAAAGCTCAGATGGGCCTATCTGGAATCTTCCCTTTATGACGTCATAAGGGGAAAGGTTACCTCCCCTTTCCCTGCTTTGTCCACCCAGAGAATTTGGCCCCCCCATGAGAGAGCGAGAGAGACATCATGGCTTTCAAATTTGTGGACCACTAAGGCCTATATAAAAGAGACTTCAGATACAGTATTAGGGGACCACTAAGGCCTATATAAAAGAGACTTCAGATACAGTATTAGGGACCACTAAGGCCTTTATAAAAGAGACTTCAGATACAGTATTAGGGGACCACTAAGGTCTATATAAAAGAGACTTCAGATACAGTATTAGGGGACCACTAAGGCCTATATAAAAGAGACTTCAGATACAGTATTAGGGACCACTAAGGCCTTTATAAAAGAGACTTCAGATACAGTATTAGGGGACCACTAAGGTCTATATAAAAGAGACTTCAGATACAGTATTAGGGGACCACTAAGGTCTATATAAAAGAGACTTCAGATACAGTATTAGGGGACCACTAAGGTCTATATAAAGAGACTTCAGATACAGTATTAGGGGACCACTAAGGTCTATATAAAGAGACTTCAGATACAGTATTAGGGGACCACTAAGGTCTATATAAAGAGACTTCAGATACAGTATTAGGGGACCACTAAGGTCTATATAAAAGCATCCAAAGAGCAGCATGTCATAGGACCTTTTAAAGAAGTAGCCCTTTCAGTATGTTTTTCTTAGATGTATGAAATTCTATCAAAATGTAAAGACTTTGTCAAAGCTAAATTGTAAAGCGTTTAAGCTGTCTTCTAATGGCTCAGGTGTGGCAAGGTGTCCGATTTCAAGGGCTTTGCATCTAGACTGTACATTGCCCACTCTGCCCGAGCCGCCACATGTTTGATAAGAGTCCTGTCCTAATGACATGCGTGTTTCTTTTTTTGTTTCTTTTAGTTGCAGGACAACGTGATCACTCCTCGAGACACCACCATGACCTTCACCTGCTTTGTCTTCTTCGACATGTTCAACGCTCTGAGCTCGCGTTCTCAGGTAACCGTCAGACACACTGGAGATCACTCGCTGCTACTTCCTGTTTGTGAAACGGAAACCTTCTCTGGGGAATGTAAACAGGCCTTTGTAGTTTTTAAAGTTTGCTGAAGTCACAAAAATGGGGTTTCATTGATCTACTTTTATTTTGAAGGCTGATATGTTGTTATGATATGTAAATGTGAATATGTTCTAGTTTCTTCTCTCCAGGACAGGAAACTGAATATCTTTGAGTTGGGGACAAAACGAGACATTGGAGGACGTCATCTTGGGCTTTTTGGGAAACACTTATCCACATTTTTCACCATTTTCTGACATTTTAGAGACCAAACAACTGATCCATTCATCCAGAAAATAATCCACACATTAATTGACAATGAAAATAATCATTAGTTGCTTTCCTACTTCATATAAAACATTTTCTCTGCTGGATGAGAAGTGACAGTAAAATGAGCTCAGATCCGTGTGTCTGTGATCTGGACCTGACAGTGTGTGTGGTTCCCCCCTCAGACTCGGATGGTGCATGAGATGGGTCTGTGCAGTAACAGGTCCTTCTGTTACGCCGTGCTGGCCTCCATCATGGGTCAGCTGCTCGTCATCTACTTCCCTCCTCTACAGAGCGTCTTCCAGACGGAGAGCCTCAGCATCTTTGGTAAGAGCAAAGTCGGCTGTCACTGCTTTGCAGGGTTTCTGCTGGGTCTTAAAGCTTTAGTGTGTAACTTTTTGATATTAAATGACAAATCCGGCGCAAAATGAACCTAGGGGTTAATAACACATGTACCGAGTTTGACCGTTCTCTGGGATCTGTTTTGCTTGAAAAAACTGAATTTAAGACTTGGTTAAAGCCATTTTTGTGCAAGAAAACAATTAATTTTGCTACTCTGCTTTTACTTTGTACGTTTGTTTTTTATGTTGTGTTGTAGGTCTTAAAGGTCCTATGACATGCTGCTCTTCGGATGCTTTTATATAGGCCTTAGTGGTCCCCTAATACTGTATCTGAAGTCTCTTTTATATAGGCCTTAGTGGTCCCCTAATACTGTATCTGAAGTCTTTTCTATAGGCCTTAGTGGTCCCCTAATACTGTATCTGAAGTCTCTTTTATATAGACCTTAGTGGTCCCCTAATACTGTATCTGAAGTCTTTTCTATAGGCCTTAGTGATCCCCTAATACTGTATCTGAAGTCTCTTTTATATAGGCCTTAGTGGTCCCCTAATACTGTATCTGAAGTCTTTTATATAGACCTTAGTGGTCCCCTAATACTGTATCTGAAGTCTCTTTTATATAGGCCTTAGTGATCCCCTAATACTGTATCTGAAGTCTCTTTTATATAGGCCTTAGTGGTCCCCTAATACTGTATCTGAAGTCTCTTTTATATAGACCTTAGTGGTCCCCTAATACTGTATCTGAAGTCTCTTTTATATAGGCCTTAGTGGTCCCCTAATACTGTATCTGAAGTCTCTTTTATATAGACCTTAGTGGTCCCCTAATACTGTAGCTGAAGTCTCTTTTATATAGACCTTAGTGGTCCCCTAATACTGTCTCTGAAGTCTCTTTTATATAGACCTTAGTGGTCCCCCTAATACTGTATCTGAAGTCTCTTTTATATAGACCTTAGTGGTCCCCTAATACTGTATCTGAAGTCTCTTTTATATAGGCCTTAGTGGTCCCCTAATACTGTATCTGAAGTCTCTTTTATATATACCTTAGTGGTCCCCTAATACTGTATCTGAAGTCTCTTTTATATAGACCTTAGTGGTCCCCTAATACTGTATCTGGAGTCTCTTTTATATAGGCCTTAGTGGTCCCCTAATACTGTATCTGAAGTCTCTTTCCTGAAATTCAGCCTTGGTGCAGAATTCCAGCCACTAGAGCCAGTCCCACAATGAGCTTTCCTTAGGATGTACCATTTCTGTGTCTGTAGCTTTAAATGCTATTGAGGAGAGAGGGGGGGGGGGGGGGGCAAGGTGGGGGGTGGGGGGGTGGCCTTGACCAACTGCCACTTTGCTTGTTTGAAAGCCATGATATCTCTCTCTCATGGGGGGGCCAAATTCTCTGGGCGGGCAAAGCAGAGAAAGGGGAGGTAACCTTTCCCCTTATGACGTCATAAAGGGAAGATTCCAGATCGGCCCATCTGAGCTTTCATTTTCTCAAAGGCAGAGCAGGATACCCAGGGCTCGGTTTAAACCTATCACCATTTCTAGCCACTGGGGGACCACAGGCAGGCTGGGGGAACTCATAGTAATGTTAAAAAAAACTCAAAGTGACATTTTCATGCCATGGGACCTTTACATTTCAGTCATAAAGGTCTTAAAAAGTCTTAAATTTGACTTGGTGAAACCTGCAGAAACCCTGCTTTGTCGCTTTTTCTAAACAAAGTCGCTAAGAGGGTCTGAAAAGACACACATCAGCGTGCGTGCTGTGAGGAAAGTCTAGCTACAGCTCATGTCAACATCATATAAGAGTAGAAAAGAGTGTTTTGCAGCGCTGTGGCGATAAGTCTGGCAGTGTGAGACTGTAACTGTGTGTAAACCGTATGGATTCTCCTGCAGACCTGCTGTTCCTGGTGAGTCTCACGTCCTCGGTGTGCGTTGTGTCCGAGGCCATCAAGATGGTGGAGCGATGGAGGGGAGCGGAGAGGAAAAGCCCACCCTCCGACTGCTTCCACGAGGTATGACCTCCCCTCCCTCCACACACACACACACACACATGCAAGAAATGAAGGACTCTGACGTTTGGAGGAGGAAGAAGAAGAAGAAGAGGATGAGTGTGATGTTTTTTTTTAGGATTTTACAACAAATGGCACTGACTAATTAAGACTGCGAGGACTTGTGGGATTTTTTTTTCCCCGCGAGGTTCTCCGGAGAACCTCTGGTCTGGGACCGGAGGAAGTTCCCCGGCAGCTTCGGGAGGTGAGTTAGCGGACTGGACTTTGGTGAAACTGGGAGGACAAGATGTCTGCTGGGAGATCTGACCCTTTACTAGAGCTCCACAGCAGCTGTTTGTCTCCCGACCGTAGCTTTGGGGGGAACATACTGAACACAACTTGCAGTTTCGTTATTTAGGACGTAAGAATCAATGCTATAGAGACATGTGCAATTCTCTTCCAGTCTTTCCTTTCTTTTTTTTATCGTATCTTTTAGAAGGTGTTGACCACTACTCAGCGTTTTCATGATTGATATTGATAACTTCTTGTTTTGATTCCTCTATAGATGGATTACAGTTAATTTGCCTAGTTGGAGGTTTAACGGTACAAAATGTGTGCTCCGTTGCAAAGTTATTGTTTTTTTTTAGGTCACCCGGGAAAACAATATGTTTAATTTCTCTCTGTTTATTTAGCAAAAGTTCTTATTTCTGCTGTAAAAATTAAAACACTATAAGATTTACTTATATTTCAATTATTTAAAGAAGCTAAGGCGTTATGTCAGTGTTGCTGTGTGCACTTAAAGGAACATTGCAGTTCACATCAAGCTAATGCTTTAGTTTTATGTTTTCTCCTACGGAAGTCTATGACTGCCAATATTTAAGAAGATAATTAAAGCAAATTCAAATTAGATTTTCATCATAATTTTACTGGATTTCATTTGAGAGAGCTGTCCGGTTGTCGTTGTAAAATTTCGACATAAGTTCTTGCACAGAAAAGTCTAAATGATAATAATCAAAAAGACATTAAGTAGTTTAAACACTGAGAACAATGTTTAAATTCAGTTTGTAATTACAATTTTTGTTTTATTTTCATTGTTTTGCAGATTTTTAAAAATTAAAAGTCTGTTGGGAGTGGGTTGAAAAATAATTTGTCAATTTAATAAAAAACATTTTCATTATGGAAGTAATTGTGCTTTTTTTTTTTTTTTACATTTAAAAAGGAAATGGAAATTAAAAATGGAAATTCAATATTTTGTGGTAAATTAGAATTTTTTTTTTTTTTTTTTTTTTATGTATTTACATCAGGAATAAAAAAAAAACCCAGTTTGATTTACTAACGTTTGATTGTTGGCAGCCAGAGACTTCCTTACTCTGTCTGCAGCCATGAAAACACTCCTGTGTCTGAATATCGTTATCGTGTCGCTACCAAAACAACTTTTTAAAAATGTTTTATGTTTATTTTATTTTTTTCGTTGAACAAAAGAAGCCAAAGATTTCAAAATGGTTACACGTGTCAGGAGAGATAGATAGATAGATAGATAGATATATAGATATATAGATATATATAGATATATAGATATAGATATATAGATATATATAGATATCTATATAGATATATAGAGATATCTATATAGATATCTATATATAGATATATATAGATATCTATATAGATATATATATATCTATATATATATATATATATCTATATATATATATCTATATAGATATATATATATATATATATATATATAGATATCTATATATATATATATATATATATATATATATATATATATATATATATATATATATATATATATATATATATATATATAGATAGATATCTATATATCTATCTATAGATAGATAGATAGATAGATATCTATATATATATCTCTCTGTCCAGACATTTGATTCCCACTTTCACTCAGTTTAAAGGCCGTTACAGACCAACCAGACGGCCGAACGTCGGCAGGCGGCGCTAATCTGTATTGTCGCCCAAAGAATGAAAACCAGCAGCTGATTGGACGAATGCGTCACGTGGGTCTGGCTGCTGCTTCCGGATTGTGGGTTTTTCAACCGGCCATTACTGGCGACTCATTCAGAATCCGATCTCATATTGGACTAAAATAGTTCACCGTAACGTGTTCCTGAGAACATGTTAAGAGAGAAATAGGCCGTGCAGTCGCTGAATCTGTCATTTCAGATCGACAAAGGTCAGTTTAAAAGATCTTCATCAGATTTTGAGAGGCTCATCCCGCTCGCCATTCCCGGGTGAGTCCCGACTGCCCTGTCTCCGACTGAACATGTCGGGTCGGCCCAAACGAAGGCCGACAGCTCTCCAACGGACGACGGCACGGGACACATCGAACAGACTCGAGTAACCGACCTCACCAGACGGTCCGACGGACGATTATCGGCCCGGTGTGTAACTGCTTTAAAAGGGTCTAAAATTGAAAACAGTGTCACTTTATTTTTTATTTTTTAGTTTGGCAGGAGATTAGTCTGGTTGGAGATTTCTGGAGTAATTTGTCTCTGGTTGCTTTCACACCTTTCAACCTGTGTTCACTCTTCTCGGTTCGTTTTGTAATATCTTTGTTATTGTTATAAGATAACGTGGAACAATGGATCCTTTTTTTTTTAAGCCAAATATTCTAGTCAATATCCACGAAGTTCCACTTCCAGGATTGCTCCGTTGACGCTGGAAATTGTTGGCGTTCTAACCTCTGGTGGATTTGTGAGGACTATGGTTAACTGCTCCTCAGATCTCTGCAGGGTAAATCCAGACAGCTAGCTAGACTATCTGTCCAATCTGAGTCTTCTGTTGCACGACTAAAACTACTTTTGAACGTCTACGTTCCACCAAAACAAGTTCCTTCCTGAGACTATTTAGCAGAGGCACCGTGGCTCCGTCCGGAGCTTAGCCCCGCCCACGATGATTGTGATTGGTTTAAAGAAATGCCGATAACCCAGCTAATTTTTCTCCCATCCAGGAATGCTATAGGGACTCGCCAGACCCTCCTCCGCGGCGTCGTAGAGGAAGGTCTGGTAATGCCAGACTAGAGTGCTGCTTCGTCAGGCGAGTAAATATAAGAACTTACTCGCCCATTCGGGCGTCATCGTATCAAAAATCATTTAAATGTGCCGTTGGTCAATCAAGAAATGAGTTGGCGCTTGATGCTTGTGACGTATTTTTCAACATTTTTCTTTTACACTTTGGATGCTTTTAACGTTTGACTTTATTTTGTCATTTTCTTTTAAGTTTTTGTTTACATTTTTGACGCTTTTTGACTTTTTTTTTTTTAAGTTTGACCATTTTTACAATATTTTTTTCTTCATAGGGGCCATTAAAAATGGACTTCAGGCAAGTAGAATGTGAAAGTGAAAAAAAAACTTAGCATTGAACCCTGATTTGGCCTCACTTATCTAGTCTATGCCAGGGGTCTTCAACATTTAAATAAATATCAACCAATAATTTGGCGGCCCGCCTGCAGTAACTCTGAGGACTCCGTAGGGGTCACGGACCCCCTGTTGAAGATCTCTGCTCTATGCATTAACCCGCGGTGTGTTAGGAGGATTAAATGTGCCATTACACACCTCCACTACACGGCCTTGTTTCATGCTTCTTTCTACATACACTGGTTTAGTTCAATTAAAACAGTGTGTGTGTGTGTGTGTGTGTGTGTGTGTGTGTGTGTGTGTGTGTGTGTGTGTGTGTGTGTGTGTGTGTGTGTGTGTGTGTGTGTGTGTGTGTGTGTGTGTGTGTGTGTGTGTTCTTGTTTAACTATATTCGTGGGGTCCAAAAACCGGGAATACAGTATACTTGTGGGGTCCCGACTGCTTTGTGGGTCCAAAATGCTGGACCCCACAAGGTTAAAGGTCTGTTTGAGGGTTAAGACTTGGTTTTAGGATTAGGGTTAGAATTAGGTTATGGTTAGGGTAAGGGTTAAGGTTAGGCATTTAGTTGGGATGGTTAAGGTTAGGGTAAGGGGCTAGGGAATGCATTATGTCAATGACTGGTCCCCACAAAGATAGTGAAACACACTATGTGTGTGTGTGTGTGAGAGATGTCTAATTTTCACTGGTTGGATTTCTTTTTTGACTTTTCTTGTGTGCTTGTGAAAAACACCCAAATTCAAAGAAAGTAGTGAACTGATCATTTATTTTACTTGTGAAGAGCGTCATAGGGAACCATCCACGTTATTTCTTTGGACATTTTGGTTGAAAGAAACCCAAATTTCTGATATAGAAACTTTTAGAAAATGGGTCAAACTTGACCCGAGGACACCAGGAGGGTTAAAGGAGCCACACTCTCTAGTGAATGTCTCTATATTGGTGATATCGGTTTCATTAACTACTACTAATGATTGGTATCGGCCTTTTAAACCCAGTATCGGTCAGTCCCTAATCCTGATGTTTCAAAATATGAAACAAGGGTACAAACTCAGATACTTTCTAGATGCGTGCTCATCCTGTGCCTTAGAGAAACCAATTCTAATCGTCTCCACGTTAGTGGAAACAGCCCTTTACTGACGGATGGCAACACAAGAATCCCCCAAATAATATAAACCTCAAGTTTGATTTTGCGTTTTTATTTTGTTGTCTCGTTCAATCAGGATTTATGCTGCGTTCCAGACAACAATTTGTAGCCCGTAAGTTACGACTTAAAGTCTCGACTCACGACTTGGTAGCGTTCCAGGCAAAGTCACGACAAACCCTTCTGCGCCTTTCCGCGTCAGCAACCCACGTTACGTTTACGTGATCAAAATAATAAGGTAAAGGTACTTTATTGTCACGTACACATAACGAAATTCATTCTCTGCATTTAACACATCCCTCAAGGGAGCAGTGGGCAGCCAATCACAGCGCCCCGGGACCAGCTCCAGATGTGAGCTAGTGCCTTGCTCATGGGCACTGACTGGAGAACCTACTACATGTTTTTTTGATGGTGGGGGAAACCGGAGCACCCGGAGGAAACCCGCCCAAACACGGGGAGAACATACAAACTCCAGAACAACCTGGATTCGAACCCTGAACCTTCTTGCTGTGAGGTCCATGCTGCTAATGAAATTTACCTAAACATTGTACCTAACGTTGACGTTAGCTAGCGCTAGCTGATACTAGGACTGGGCAATATATCGATATCGTGATATGAGACTGGATATCGTCTTAGATTTTGGATATCGTAATATCGTGATATGACAAGTGTCTTTTCCTGGTTGTAAAGGCTGTAAAGTGATGTACTTTCTGATCTTACCAGACTGTTGTAGCTGTTCTGTTATTTCCCTTTCCCCACTTAGACATTATGTCCACATTACTGATGATTATTGATCTAAAATCTAAGTGTGAAGATATTTTGTTAAAGCACCAATTGTCAACCCTAGAATATCACCGCAATATCGATATCGAGGTATTTGGTCAAGAATATCGTGATATCTGATTATCTCCGTATCGCCCAGCGCTAGCTGATACTAGCGATTTCTAGTCGGCGACATATTTTGGGCTTCATTTAATAAACATAACCTGTAGTAGTACACAATTGTATGTGTATTGTTTTGATTACAATGTGCATAATTACTTTACGTTGCCTATTTATGTCTATTTATTTCTATTTCTCACCGTTAATCACCGGTGTCTTGACAGCATCAACAGGGGGCGCCATTGTTGTTTGTGTGTGTGTGACGTCAGAAACTGTAACTGGGAGTACAACCACCTGGTACCTGTAAGTTACGGCTTGCCTGGAACGCAGCATTGCTTTCATTCTCCGCCCTCTAAAAAATCTGAAAAAGACATGGTGCTTTCTGGGAAATGTAGTTGATTTCTTGTTTGATTTGTAGTTATTTTGTTTAGGATTTTTTGGTTTTTGTTGGCTCAAAAACACAAAGAAAATATCTTCACTCTGCTGTCCTGTTTCCAAAAAAAATGTAATTTAATATTGTGCACATGAGTTGGATGATGTTGACAAATATATTTAATATCTTAATATGAAGTAAAATATTTATCTCATGGAAGAGAAAAAACGGCAGTTGAGTTTTCTTTTTTGTTTGATTTGATTTGTAACATGATGTCCGTAAAAAGCTTTAACAATGTCAACAAAAACATATTAAAGGACATTAACTGTTGTTGTTTTTTAACCTGAGTTATTTATTTTTGGAGCTTTTCCATTTCTGATCACATAATGTCTTACTGTATCATAACCAGTTGTTCATTAAAAGTATTTAATACACACTATTGAATATGATAAGTTCAGTTTAACCCTCTTGTCTTTTCGTCGTCCATATTTTGATAATTTCAATGAGACCTTACCCCAAATGATATTGATTATATATGAGTTCAAGTACCACGGGGTCTTGTTCACGAGTGAGGGGACAATGGAGCGGGAGATTGGCCGGAGAATCGGCGCAGCTGGTGTGGCGTTACATTCACTTTATCGCACCGTTGTGACGAAAAGAGAGCTGAGCCAGAAGGCAAAGCTCTCAATCTACTGGTCAGTTTTCCTTCCTACCCTCACCTATGGTCATGAAGGCTGGGTCATGACCGAAAGAACAAGATCCAGGGTACAAGCGGCCGAAATGGGTTTCCTCAGGAGGGTGGCTGGCGTCTCCCTTAGAGATCGGGTGAGAAGCTCAGTCATCCGTGAGGAGCTCGGAGTAGAGCTGCTGCTCCTTTGCATCGAAAGGAGCCAGTTGAGGTTGTTTGGGCATCAGGTAAGGATGCCCCCTGGGCGCCTCCCTAGGGAGGTGTTCCAGGCACGTCCAGCTGGGAGGAGGCCTCGGGGAAGACCCAGGACTAGGTGGAGGGACGTCCAGCTGGGAGGAGGCCTCGGGGAAGACCCAGGACTAAGTGGAGGGATTATATCTCCAACCTGGCCTGGGAACGCCTCAGGATCCCCCAGTCAGAGCTGGTTAATGTGGCTCGGGAAAGGGAAGTTTGGGGTCCCCTGCTGGAGCTGCTGCCCCCGTGACCCGGCCACGTACAAACGGACAAAGATGGATGGATGGACGACACTTTTTCGATGCTTTTTTTGTCGCTTTTGACTCTTTTTGGATGGGTTAACGCCGGGGTCTTCAATGCTTTTCAAACCAAGGACCCCTTTAACTGAAAGAGAGACAGAGCAGAGACCCCTTACTACATATATACTATTAAGTTGTATATTTAACTGGGCCTACAATAACATGTAGGGCGGCCTAAAGCCTTTATAAATACCTTTGCTTGCATAGAATACTAAGCTATTAAAATAATAATTGTTGGCATGATTTTATAAATCATGTTTTAATGTTAAACATACATGTGTCGGACGCCTGGGCAGCTCACCTGGTAGGGCGGGCGCCCACATGCAGAGTCTCAGTCCTCGACGCAGCAGCTCAGGGTTTGAGTCCGACCTGCAGCCCTTTGCTGCATATCTCCCCCCCCCCCCCCCCCTCCCCCCTACTGTCTACAGCTGTCCTGTCTATTAAAAGGCTAAAATACCCAAAAAATGAATGTGTCACAGCAAATCTTGAGAATGAACTGTATCTGTGGATCTTAGATACTACCTTACCTATAGGCCAGTTAGCCTGTTAAAAGACTTTCAAAAATCAATAATTTGGAGGGCCCCCCCCCCCCCCTGCATTGACACTGAGGACCGCTAGGGGTCCCGAACCCCCTGTTGAAGATCTCTGGTTTAACATATTGGAGGCTTTTCTTTGACATTTTCAACGCATTTTTCAATGTACTCACCTGCTGTCCTCTGGTTTGCCTGTTTGTAAAGCATACAGTATACATTATTACCCAGTTCTGTGTTACTTCTAGGCTTCTAGCCAACTTCATTGAGTTATTTTTGGGAAATTTGGTTGAAAGAAACCCACATTTCTGCTATAGAAACTTTAAAAACTTTAGAATTTGACCCCAGGACAATATGAGGGTTAAAGAAAGCAATACGAGCGGTCACACACATATGGAAATATGTGAAATGTGAGTCTGAAGCAGAGCCGAAACAACTAGTCGATCAACAGAAAATGAATCTGAATATATTGATGTTTTGGGGGCATTTTAGGCCTTTATTTGTTTACGACAGCTGAAGACATGAAGGGGGAGAGAGGGAAAGACAGGTCAGATTAGCTAACGTTACTCGGTTAATACTTCTTTTCTCTGGTTTGAAATCCACACGTTATTTTTAATTCTATGGCCGTGAAGTTGGCATTTAATTTCATCCGAGGTGGTTTTTAAAAAGTCTTAGATTGAACTTGGAGAAACCTGGAGGCACCTGATTTGATCCGTTTCTTTTGCACTTCGTTGTCACGCAAATACAGGAAACAGCTTCAACATGTCGTAGCATCCGTGTTGTGTCCACATTACGACGTAAACGAGTGGTCCTCCAAACCGTACGATGATATGGGTCATTTATTCCCCCCCCCCCCTAATCCGACCCACAGGAGCATTTCATAATTGAGCGCCCCAAGCGGTGGCGGAAATACGTCCTCATATTTAAACCAGAGAAGGGAACAGTCCCGGTCTGTAACCTGTTCCAGGTAGAGGGAGGAGCAAACTCAAACCCCTTTTCCCCCAGTTCAGTTCTAACCTTTGGAACAGACAGAAGGAAAAGATCCTGGCATCCTTGATATTGTATGTTGTTGTTAATTTATTATATCTGTTTATATAATTATCTATTTCAATTATTATTTTACCGATCTTTGTTGTGTTTGTTTTTAGCCGTATGTCTGTTTCTGTCTTCCTGTAAAAGTGAAAGTATAAAGTCTCTCAGACTCCATTTTACACTGGACAGAACAGAGAGAGGAAGCATGCCGTCTGAAGCAGGGTAAGTGTTAATCTTATTATTGAAGATATCTTTTTTAGATGAATTCTTTAGTCTGTTATACTGTATGTCAGAAAAATACCTTCCTGATAATAATCAGCATAGAGTCCAAGGTAACATCTTTACATGTTTTCATTTCCTGGTGTCTGAGCCAACACAGGTAACACACCACACGCCAACTGTCACAATGGAGAACAGCCAAAGCCTGTAGTCTGGATTCAAACCAACAAGACAAAGTCTATCATTATGATAACTAGAAAATGCAAATGGTTTTGATAAAACTAATGTAGAATAAACATTAGTATTGTGTGTGTGTGTGTGTGTGTGTGTGTGTGTGTGTGTTCTTGTTTAACTATATTCGTGGGGTCCAAAAACCGGGAGTCCAGTATACTTGTGGGGTCCTGACAGCCTTGTGGGGCCAAAATGCTGGAGCCCACAAGGTTAAAGGTCTGTTTGAGGGTTAAGACTTGGTTGTAGGATTAGGGTTAGAATTAGGTTATGGTTAGGGTGAGGGTAAGGGTTAAGGTTAGGCATCTAGTGGTGATGGTTAAGGTTAGGGTAAGGGGCTAGGGAATGCATTATGTCAATGACGGGTCCCCACAAAGATAGTGAAATGCACTGTGTGTGTGTGTGTGTGTGTGAGAGAGATGTCTACTTTTCACTGGTTGGATTTCTTTTTTGACTTTTCTTGTGTGCTTGTGATGTTGTGTTGCAGGTGACAGGCGTGGGCTACAACGGAGCGGGAGAAGTTTTACTGGACGGGGAGGTCATCCACGGCTTCTCCTGCCCGTCAATCAGCAAGATCGTGGAGGTGAGTCGACACGTCCACCAAACATCTTTACACAAGTCTTTGTCTTTAAAAATGGGGTTAAATGTGCACAACATGACATTTCAAAACATTTCTATTGTCAGAATCCCACCACATGAGAATATTTTGTGTTTTATCACACTGTACAAATAAACACCACACTTTATTTGTTAATAGATGGGCATTTGTGAAGCAGAGAAGCGTTATTAATTGACATGTCTGTCTGTCTGTCTGTCTCTGTGGCTGTCTGTATATCTGTCTGTCTGTCTCTCTGTCTGGCTATCTCTCTGTCTGTCTGTCTGTCTGTCTGTCTGTCTGGCTGGCTGTCTCTCTGTCTGTCTGGCTGTCTCTCTGTCTGTCTATCTCTCTGTCTGTCTGTCTGTCTGTTTCTCTGTGAGTGACAGAGTGAAAGAATAAAATCTAAATTAAAATGTTATAAATCTACGAGCTTCTACGAGAAAAAAATGGTTATTCGGCAAGTGGCCATGGTATACGCGGGTTAATGCCCTTCGAGGTGTCCATTCTCAGGTATTAAGGTTTTGAATACTTGTAGTGGAGTATTTCCACAGTGTGGAATTAGTAGCCTGCTTTTATTTTTAATCTTTAGATAGTGTACCCCTTTACAATAAAACATTAACTCTACCTACAAATTATAAATAATATATTTTATAGTATAATAGGTTTTTATTTAAATATGTAGACTACACTTCATCATCATTGTGAAATATAAATCCAAGCTGTAGCCTATATACTGTATATATTTGACCTTTCTTTGTTCAGCTTTGTTGTGCTTGTTTTTAGATGTTAGTTTGTGTCTTCCTGTGTTCTTGGAACTGTGTGTAACATGTAGGTGTTCACGTATACCTGGCCTATAAAGCTGAGTGTGCTACGAGAGAGAGGAGCAAACAAGGAGGAGCACTGAAAGGTGAAAGTAAGAAGTCAGAAAGCCAGACTTCATTTTACACTCAACAGAGCAGAATCAGGGTGAGTGGTAATCTTATTATTCAGTCCCTCCAGGATTTCTAGGACTTTTTTGGAGATTGTTGCGGCCCAAAATGCCTGATTTCGCGCAAGCTTTTGTAAAAAATTGCGATAAAAGTTGCGATGTCTGTTGTATGTTTGTTGCAATGAAGTTGCGAGAGACAGTGAACGTTGTATAGTTCTTTAAAAATAAAAAGTGAACTTGTTTTGGGGAGAATAAAGCTACTCAGTCTGAGTTTTCCTAGTAACCACAAACTCAGGATGCTGCAAATGTTGGTATAATATGAATATGGTGGAGTTAAGACAAAAAATAATAATTTATTGCATGAATTTGAGCAGCAGCCCCGCCCGCGGCAGAGAGCCGACGGGATTGAAACGGCAGCAGCTTCAGCGACTTTAGAGGGAAAAATTGTTACAGCGTACATTGATGTTATAATGTTTACAGGACGGTAGAGCGGGGCAATATATCAATATTATATCGATATTGTGATATGAGACTAGATATCGTCTTAGATTTTGGATATCGTAATATGGCATAAGTGTCTTTTCCTGGTTTTAAAGGCTGTATTACAGTAAAGTGATGTTATTTTCTGATCTTACCAGACTGTTGTAACTGTTCTATTATTTAACTTTACTCACTTAGTCATTATATCCCCATTACTGATGATTATTTATCAAATATCTCATTGTGTAAATATTTTGTGAAAGCACCGATAGTCAACACTACAATATTGTTGCTGTATCGATATCGAGGTATTTGGTCAAAGATATCGTGATATTTGATTTTCTCCATATGGCCCAGCCATACAGGACAGTCTGAAATGTTTTGCACGGTCTTTCTCTTTGTTTTGTTGGTAGATGTGAGATGTTCAAGTCACACACGCGTCTCGTCTTCATATCAGAAACAAGGAAATGAATTTGGCGACGTACGTGTTACGTCAACCCGTTCTCACTCCCGCTTGGTCAGTGGCTCTCAGAGTCACATGGGACTGCTGGGATGAAGTCGCGGGAAACTCCGGTTATTGGTTAAATTTGCGGAAAGGTTGCGTTCAAAATTGCGAGTCGCACCAAATTCATGGTGATTGGTTGAATTTTCGTGTTTTGATTGTTGGGATCGTTACATCGCAAAATCCTGGAGGGACTGATTATTGATTAATCAGCTGTGATTTTTTTCTGATTGTTTGTCTTTGAATTGTTTAATCTTTTATATGGTATGTCAGAAAAATACCTTACTGATAAAATAGCAGCGTCCTAGACTCCAAGGCAACGTCTGTAAATGTTTTCATTTTCCTGGTTTCTGAGCCATCACAGCTACTTAACTTGTGACACACCAACAGTCAAAATGGAGAGCAGCCCCAGTGTGAAGTCTGAGTTCATTATTTGTATTCAAACCAGTCAAAGTTTATCATTTTGATACCTAGAAAATACACATGGTTTTGAATAAACTAAAGTAAAATTAACGTTATTATACTCTGTGTGTGTGTGTGTGTGTGTGTGTGTGTGTGTGTGTGTGTGTGTGTGTGTGTGTGTGTGTGTGTGTTACTGGTTTACTTCTCAGGCTTGAGAAGATGAGTGATTTAGAAGAATACGAGGACAGATCACAGTCTCCGGTCTGCAGCTGTCCCTCTATGGAGTGGGAGTGGGAGCAGTCTGAAGATGATCCTCAAAACTCCAGTAATGAACCTGGACCCTCAGACACAAAGTAAGAGATTGTTTCTACTGTAAACTGACCTGGGGATTATTCAGTTATTATTGTAGTCTTATGATCCACACTGTTCTTTTATAATTATATGAGCGCAGTAGAGGATAGTAACGAAACAGAATTCATGACAGTAACGAAACACAGTATAGCTGTAGTGGTGATCAGGTGATCCATGAAGGCTCTGATGGGGGGCTTCTGGATTCTAGACTTGGACATGTGGCCTCTGCACTCCATCTCAGCTGCCTTGACCACCATATTCATGACAAGGGCAAAGAGGATAACAGAGATAGTACAGCCAGTTATGATCCCTCTCTCGAGCCGGTGCAGTCAGATGTTAAACTCCCAGATGTGACTCTAAGCCTGCAGTTCCCAAAGTAGTTCAGGATGAGGTCCTTGATCTCACTAGGTACTGTATGTGGTGTTGGTCCAGGATGGCCACATCTTAATGTTTCAACAACAATCAACAAATCATTTCAGTGATAAAGAAATGTTTTTACAGAAAGATGAAGAGGAGTGATGTTTCTGAGGAGGAGCAGCCGTCCAGATCCAGAACCAGATCCAGAACCAGAGCTGGACTGCAAACAGCCAGTCAGAGCAGCTCTGTACAAAGTAAGTGTGTCTATCTGTCTGCTGATGTCTTCATGTCTGAACACACCACTGGATGTTGTAATACCGTGACATGTGTTGTGTCGTACAGCACAGACATTTAACATCATTATAAATATCCTTACAGTTTAAGTCCATCTGAACTGCATCATTTTCATATTGGTAATAAAAATAGTCAACTTTTCTTTTTGTTTTGTCTTTCACCTTTGTCCTTTTTTAGTAAAGAGTGGTCTGCAGAAATATAAGTATACAATGAAGAGGACATTTGAACGTGTGACTGAAGGAGATGAAACAGGAACTGAAACCCCCCTAAACAGGATCTACACTGAGCTTTACATCAAAGCGGGACCGAGTGAAGAGGTTAACACCCAACATGAGGTATTGCAGCTTGAGACAGCTTCCAAGATGAAGACTCTCGATGACTCTCCAATCAAGTGCTGCGACATCTTTAAAGCCTTACCTGACCAACAGAAACACATCAGAGTTGTTCTGACTAACGGTGTCGCTGGTGTTGGAAAAACCTTCTTAGTGCAGAAGTTCTGTCTGGACTGGGCAGAGGGTTTGGAAAACCAAGATATCAGCCTGGTGATCCCGCTGTCGTTCAGGGAACTGAACTTGATCAAAGATGAGCAGTACAGTCTTCTAGAGCTGATCCATGTTTTCCATCCAGCATTACAGGAGCTCACAGCAGATCAACTCGCTGGCTGTAAAGTTCTCTTCATCTTTGACGGCCTGGATGAAAGCAGGCTTTCACTGGGTTTCCTTAACAATGAGGTTATTTCTGATGTCACAGAGAAGTCATCAGTTAACGTGCTTTTAACAAACCTCATCGAGGGGAATCTGCTTTCCTCAGCTCTCGTCTGGATAACTTCCCGACCTGCAGCAGCCAATCAGATCCCTCCTGCGTGTGTTGACAGGGTAACAGAAGTACAAGGCTTCAATGACGCCCAGAAAGAGGAGTACTTCAGGAAGAGAGTTAGTGATGAAGGGCTGTCCAGCAGAATCATCTCCCACATCAAGACATCCAGGAGCCTCCATATCATGTGTCTTCTCCCAGTCTTCTGCTGGATCACTGCTGCAGTTCTGGTTCACATGTTGACTACCGACCAGAGAGGAGAGCTGCCCAGAACATTGACTGACATGTACTCACACTTCCTACTGGTTCAGACAAAGAGGAAGAAGCAGAAGTATGATGAGGGACATGAGACAGGTTCACAGGAGCTGATGGAGGCTGACAGGGAAGTTCTTCTGAAGCTGGGGAGGCTGGCATTTGAACAGCTGGAGAAAGGAAACATCATGTTCTACCAAGAAGACCTGGAGCGGTGTGGTCTTGATGTGACAGAGGCATCGGTGTACTCAGGAGTTTGTACAGAGATCTTCAAAAACAAGAGTGTGATCTTTCAGAAAACAGTGTACTGCTTCGTTCATCTGAGTGTTCAGGAGTTTCTGGCTGCAGTCTATTTCTACCACTGTTACACCAACAGGAACACAGAGGTACTGGAGGACTTCCTGAGAGCAGACTGGGATAAATACCCATCACTGGATGTCTGTGACAGTGCTGGCAATGTTCATGATTACAGAACCCTAGATGTCTTCTTGCAGAGAGCCATGGAGAAATCCCTGAACAGTAAAAATGGCCACCTGGACCTGTTTGTCCGCTTCCTCCACGGACTCTCTCTTGAGCCCAACCAGAGACTCTTAGGAGGCCTGCTGGGTCAGACAGACAACAGTCCAGAAATCATCCAGAGAGCCATCAACAACCTGAAGAAGATCAACATGGACAAGATCTCTCCTGACAGAAGCATCAACATCTTCCACTGTCTGACGGAGATGAACGACCACTCAGTCCATCAGGAGATTCAAGAATTCCTGAAGTCAGGGAACAGATCAAAAAAGATACTTTCTGAGATCCACTGCTCAGCTCTGGCCTACATGCTGCAGATGTCAGAGGAGATTCTGGATGAGTTGAACCTGAAGGATTACAACACAACAATGGAGGGACGTCGGAGACTAATTCCAGCTGTGAGGAACTGCAGAAACGCTGTGTAAGTCCAGATGTGATTGACTTTTATAAAAACACTTAAAATATACACTTTTTTTCTTTCTAAGAGAAAGACGGCTTTGTATCAGTGATTTTCTATTTATTTATTTTTCTGTGGCTGTAGTTTTGTTTAATGGATGAAATGTTTAGGCCTAGTTAGACAATGCATGGGTTACAATATTTTGTTGTGGCTGCTGTAACATGTTTTCTTTATTCTTTATTTTGTGCAAAGTAGAGTATGTTGTATATGGACATTGGTCTGAAAGCTGTTGATGAAATTACTTTTGTATTGATGTCGTGTAATTTCATGTGGGATGGGCCACTTAGTGGCATGACACATTAATAAACCATAATATTACAGCTACTCCTTTCATCTGCAAGATTTATTCAAAGGAAAGATAAAAAGTCTGCAGGTTATGAAAGAGAGGGAGAGAGAGAAAGAGATGAGAATTATTGTTTCATGTCAAACACAATGAGAGAAGATTAGCCAGACAACTGATGAGCAAAGGTTCATCAAATGCATGAAGTAAATATAAAGTGTCCCTTATTCATAGTTACATTTGTTGTAATATTTGTGTCATGACAGACTTTCTGGCTGCAGAATCTCAGAGAATCACTGTGAAGTTGTGGCCTCAGCTCTGAAGTCCAACCCCTCCCATTTGAGAAAGTTGGACCTGAGTGACAACAACCTGTATGTTCCAGCAGTGAAGCTTCTGTCTTCTGGACTGAGGAGTCCAAACTGTAGACTGGAGACGTTGAGGTCAGTTCACTGACTAGCTCATGTGTTTTTTTTGTATTCAATTCAAATCTATAACTCAGGTTTCACATGCTTGGCTCATAGCTTTTCAGTATGTTTTTTTTATTATTATTATTATATGAATTTTAATTGCATTTTTTGTTTCATAAATGTTCTGTCTTTCCAAAAGGCTGAACAAAGTAGAAAAAGTATGTTTTCTTTTCAGCTTCCACAGACTCACATTGTGGTCCATTAGTTAGTGACCATGATTTCAGTACTGATGAGGCTGTAGAGTCTGTCAGTGTGTTTACATGGAGTTGAAAACCATTATATTCGTGATAAGACAAGACCGTACCCTGGTTACTGCTGTGCATGTAAACACACTGAGTGAGGGATATGAATGAGGTTGTTGAAGAGCAGATAAAAACAGTTTGAGCTTTGATTTTAAATTGATTATCTATCATAATGATCCACAACAACAGAATGACAAAGTCACTTTACTTCTTTTAGCGAAAAGTTTGATCAGGACATGTTTAAAACCTGAAGATATCTGATTGGATAATAAATAGATTTTTTGTTCATCAATTATTCCCTTATTCAGATTAAATGACTGTAGTTTGTCAGAGATCAGCTGTGATTCTCTGGCCTCAGCTCTAAAGTCCAACCCCGTCCATCTGAGGGAGCTGGAGCTGAGTAACAACAAGCTGCAGGATTCAGGAGTGAAGATGCTGTCTGCTTTTCTGAAGAGTCCAAACTGTAGACTGCAGACTCTGAGGTCAGTCACCATGTTTTTCTTCTGTGTTGAGATTAATATAATTTGAAAGTTGTGGTGACACTAAACTTCAGACATAAGGCTGATTTTATACTGATGTGTGTGTGTGTGTATATATATATATATATATATATATATATATATATATATATATATATATATATATATACACACACACACACTGGTTGGGCCATGGCTAGTCTTACCACAACGTTCCACTTCCAGGATTGCTCCGGTGCTGCTGGAAATTCCGTCGGATGTCCGTCTTTTCAGCCAGATGTCCGTTACCTTTCGCTTTCTTTGTGTTGTAATTTTAAACTCTGGTCGATTTATGAGGACAACGGTTAACTAGACTAGCTAGACTATCTATCGAATCTGAGTTTTCTGTTGCACAACTAAAACAACCATTGAATGTACACATGTTCCACCAAAACAAGTTCCTTCCTGATGCAGTGTCTTGTAAAGTTACATAATTTATTCTCTATTCAGATTGTGGAACTGCAGTTTGTCAGAGAACAGCTGTGCTTCTCTGGCCTCCGTTCTGAAGCCCAACCCCTCCCATCTGAGGGAGCTGGACCTGAGTTACAACAACCTGGAGGATTCAGGAGTGACGCTGCTTTGTGGTCTTCTGGAGATCCCAAACTGTAGACTAAAGACTCTGAGGTCAGTTCACTGACTCTCCTATACTTTTGTAGCATGGACAGAGATCCCATGGGGATCTGTAGAGTATATACCCCCTATCAAAAACATGAAAGATGGTTGAAATTTTCCATAAAATGAAAAGAAGAAGTAGCAGCTAGCACTAGCATTAAAAAATATCCTGATATTTATGCATTCTGATGTGGTTTTTTTAATGCCAATATTTTTCTTCATCGCTCTTTCTTTGGTATAAACTTTCTTACACCATTTTGGCATTATGAGGAGGGGGCAAGAAAGGTGTGATTTACATATAATCTTTATTCTAAGTCCCAATATGATATTCTGATGATTTCTTCCCAAAATGTTCCTTTGGCCATATAAAGTAATTTAATACACATTTGGATAAGTTCCTGATATTTTTACTTTTCATTAAAACCTCATGACTCTACATATGCCATATTAGCACCGGGTTTCGGTACCCAACCCTGTTAGTTTGCTAGCTGTGTGTAATGCCATGCTTTGGAGTGGGCTGTGGATCCAGAAGACTTGACTCAGAAGTATGCAAATTGTATGTAAATCACACTCTCCTTGTTCCATCAACGACAAAAGGTTGAACTGAAAACAGGATTGAAAGAAAACCTGTGAGCCTAAAAAAGAAAAAAAGAGTGACATGAAAAGTAATATGAGAAAATTGTCATTGAAAGAAACTAATGGTACATTTTATTCATTCATTTATTCATTTTATTTTCAATGCCAAAACTGACTGTCAATGTTCTAGCTCCATAGGCTTTCTGCAGGAGGGAAGGAATGGAGTAAACACAATCTCGCTGATATGTCTTTATTGAAGTAGCAGTTTGTTGTCATGAATATTTATGATAGCTCTTATTTTGTATTGTTTATATTTTACAGTTTTTAACCTGCATCCTGTTGGGTTCAGTTGTTTGGAATTTCCATTTTCTAAACTTCTACAATCTAAACCTTCTTCCAGATTATAAAACATTGAATGATTTCAACATTGTCTTCTAAAGTAACACAATTTATTATTTATTCAGATTGAGTGGCTGCAGTTTGTCAGAGATCAGCTGTGCTTCTCTGGCCTCAGCTCTGAAGACCAACCCCTCCCATCTGGGTGAGCTGGACCTGAGTGACAACGAGCTACCGGATTCAGGATTGAAGCTACTCTCTACAGTGTGTTCTCTCCACATGATTAGACTGCAGACTCTGAGGTCAGTAGAGGGTCTGACACAGGAGAGTGAAAAGTTTGATTTGTTTTCCTGTGATGTTTTTGAAACTAGACTAATGAGGAGTTATTTCCTCTAATCTAGGCTCAGAACATGAATGTTGGCAGTCAGATGTCGTTTTTGCAGTGAACAATGTATGCAAAGCATCGGATTAGTTGGCTCTTGTCAGGACTCTGAAGCTGGCTTACTCAAACAAACAATTATTTAAAAGTGGATCTATAACTTTTGGGATTGTGTTTATCTCTACAGGATCGATGACATGTTGATCACAGCTGAGAAACAAAAGAAATGTAAGTATTGAAAGAATGTCCCCCATTGATTAAACTATTGTACACTTTAAGATCTGATCTTAAAGGTGCTTTACATAAATTCATAACATTGATATAGCAGTAAACAAATATTTGCTATGTAAAGATATAGACCCTTTGCAAACACGTGACGACGCCATGATGGACGGCAAAATCACCTGCAATAACAAGCTAAACAGTGTAGTAGACAAGGGGAAAGTTTCATAGTTTCAATCAGTTTGAAATACATAACACTAAATAAACTGGATTTATGGCTTTATGGCTTCTTCTATTGAACAACAAGTTGTCGTGCCGTTATCGGTCGAGGTAGGGCATCTGGTAGGTGCTCACAAAGAGCAGTATTTGGAGAAGTTGGAGATAGCGGGATTGGATACCGACCCTTAATTCTTCCTCCCTCCGTTTTCACGGACCTCATTACATCGCCGAGTCTGCCCAACTTCAGTCCATACGTTCTGTACCACTATGTGGTAAATATACTGGTGCTGATCTCAAAGCTTTTAAAAGTCTGGATGCTTCCCAGTTCTTTGTAGCTGGCTGGGTTACAGGTCGCGATGCTACACTAACGGCGGGGGGAGGTACCTCATAATGGCAAATATAAGACATCAATCTAGGGTTTATTTTGTATTAACATCTATTCTTTACTTAAGATAAGATTTATATAACATGCAGCCCATGATTTTAGAGGACATGGTCGGTCGTGGCTACCCACATACCGTTGTTCACTGGGTGTGCCAATGCAACTTTTTAATGGATGCCTGAACACATCCCAGCTCTGGGAAGTGCAGTCATTAATTATCTATCACACGTTAATCCATGCAGTAAATCACGGAGTGTATATGATCAGTAGTAACCACACATAATTGTAACATCTAGCCATCTTCTTATCTGTGATTACATTCGCTGAAGCCTATGTTAAGATTTGACCGGTGGATATTACGATGCAAAGGGCAGCAGCTAGCGAGCAGTCCAAAGCTAGCTGCAGCTAGCTCGTCAGCTAGCCGGGGTATGAGCTCCGCAGACCCGCATTTAACTTGTTTTTTTTTGCCTTTTTGAAGCTAGTTTCCATGTGTTAAGTTAAATGATCAAATATATGAATAACCGATGTTAGTTATGTGGGTCATCATTGAGTTAGACCTGATAGCAGGAACAGCTGGTTAGCACGGCAGCTAGCTAGCTGGTTGAGGATAATTTTATTTATCACTCATTTAAAACAGAAAGGCAATACATACACATGCTTGTGTTGGTGAGGATTACTCTGCAGATTGGGAATGTGAGAACACAAACGAAAACGTACGCGTTTAGCTTGCCGTCCGTCTACAGCATAGCTCTTCCGCCGCCCGTCATGGCGTTCATAATTCGCGTGAGTGGAGCGTGATGTCACGTGCAAAGGGTCTATTGTGGAATAATGGCGTTCTGAACAGAGAATTCACACTCTCCATGTGTGTGTTGTAATCAGGCCCTCCTCATTCCTTTCTACCTATCCCTTTGTGCGCATGCCCCATTGGCTAGCCAATCAACGCCACAGTGCACTACACAGGCTGGGCAGGTGTGGGAGAGCATATATGGGGAATATCGCTGATAACGACCTGGGAGTCATGGGAGTAAATGTAGTTGTTGGTTATATATAAACAAAAGTGTTTTCCCTGGTTATCTTTCCCAGGTCAAAGAGGGGAAACTCTACGGGGAAATGTCCCAGCTGACGAGAAGCTGTTCTCAGTTCGGATACCGTTTATCAACAGAGTGTCTGAACCTGTTCTAAAACAGCTTCTGGATGAACTTTTTCAGGTTCACGTGATAAATGACGCTGAAATGGAGTCGATCAAAACAAAAGCCAGAGAAGACAAAGCACGAGACGTGATCGACACGGTGCGAAAAAAGGGAGCTAAAGCCAGCTCAGTTCTGATCGCTGCTCTCTGTCAGTTAGACCCATTCCTTTCCAAAAAGCTGAACGTCAGCTGAAGCAAAAAGAAACCGTGGAGTGTGATGATGAATCTCTATAACAGCTTATTGTTATGCCATGAAAGCCTGTGACTTTAATAAGTTGACTTTACTCAACTTTGGAAACAAAAAGGCCTCATATTGTGGTCGAACTAAATATTTTTCCACTGTAATTTCTGGTGCCACTTTTCTTACTGTATATTTGGGTTCCTGAAATAAATTATAAGCTAATATTAAAGCACTTATCTGTGTACATATTTATTAACAATGTCCGATCATTTGTGTATCATAAACAATGCTTTCTATGCTTTCTAATGCTTTCAAGTTATTTTGCTTTGCTTTCTAAAGACATAATTGGTCAGAGAGATGGGCATTATTTGTAAGAAAATCAGTCTTTGGCTAAATGCATCTGAATCACGTGACATGTCCACGTCGGATCCAATCATAAAGTCATGTTTGTGTTTTGTGTTTATTTCTGCATGTTTTTGCCACGTATTATTTTCTGACCCTGCTTCGTCTTCTGGTTTAGGATCCCTGTCTCTGTGTTTTGGTACTTTAGCCTGTGTTTCTTTGACACCTGTCAACAAGTCGTACTGCCAGACAGCTCACACAGAATAATGGACTCACAAATGCACGAACTGGCCACTTCTGCATTTTCCCCTTTCCTTTCCTGTCCCCTTCCTCCACTTTTGGGGCAGTTCTCCAAACCACCTCCATCACATAGTATAGGTAGCATTGAAGTGAACAGCTGAAATTGTGGAAAGTGTCGACCAGGGAAGGGGAAAATGCAGACAGGGTAGAGCTCTACCCGCTTACATGGACCCCTTCCATGGCCAAACATCTTGAGTTATAAGACAATAGTGTACCAGGAGCATGACAATTAGGAGTGTTTTCAAAGTGTCGACTGGAGAAGGGGAGGCAGGAAGAGGTAGACGTGTAACCCCTTATGCAGCCCTCCCCAGACTGCAGCTCGACCTCAGAAGGGGTAAAAGGGCCCAAACTGGTCACGTTGACTATAGTGCCCCCTAATGGCCGATCTTTGCCAAATTTGGTGCAGAGCCACAGAGCGGCATGCCGAACAAGCATGACAAGTTTCACGTTGATAGAAATTACTACTATATTGCAATCGCAAATGTCCCATTTGCATGCATTGAGTTATTGGCCAAAACACATAAGCGTTGATTATAGCATCCCCTAATGGCCGTGTAGTAGTAGGAAGTACCTGCACTGTAAATCCTGTGTTGAGAGATATAACCTCGTTACTCCTATATAGACAACCATACAAGGGTAATTGTTACTAAGCCTACCCTGGGTACACCAATTTTCTTGTACAGTTTTGTTATCGTACATCCGTTGCCCTCACAGATTCCTGCAGCTAAGCTTGGATGGACATTTACATTAAAGGCAATTGATAACATGCCTCTAAAGTATGACTTTTTGCACCATTACAATACTTATAGGCAACTAGTCATCATATCATCCGCTCTATGAAACACATGTTAATGCTCAGTAGTACACATGTATGTTTTTTTTATTTTCTTATTTTTTGTGGACGTGGGGTAGTGCACTATAGGCCCCTGTGGCGCAACCTAAGCTTTTGACCTTAAAGGAGAACTCTGGGCAATTTTTACGTTAATTCTGATCGCTATAAGTATGTGAGTACTGTCGATAGGAAAAAAAACGAGCCGAATCGGTGCTAGCATCATGGAGCTACTGCAGCTAATGCCGAGAGCTCCCACTTAGCTAACACGGCAGTTATGGGGGCATGTCATAAAGAGTGCCTTTGTTCCTCTTAACAGACACAAAATGCAACTAAAATGTCTGTGCAACATGAACAGGGCCCTTACATGAAAACAAGAAGCGTTTTCAACTCAGACATTGTTTAAATTCACCTACCCTGTTAGCTGCTAGCTGTTAGCTGTTAGCTGCTAGCTGCCGTCTGATGAGTGAGTGTGTTCAGCCAGGCTTCGGTAATAATCATCAAGCAGCAGTTCTGTGTGTATTTGTAGCATATATATATATATATATATATATATATATATCCATTTTGTGTGCAATCCATCTGGCGTTGGTGAATAGTAGTCTCTGCAGTGGTGAACTGTGTGTTAGTTGCCTTAGCCAGGCTAGCAGGCCCGACCGGCATATCCTTCTACCTCCTCCCCGCCTTCCCCGCCTGCCGCGGCCGACAACAATCCACGGGCGCCCGCTGGTCTGGTGGATGTCCTCCAGAGGACAGTTCATGCTTTCGCGGCGAAATTTTTGTGGCGAAAAAAGTTTATTTCCCCCTCAAAAATAGGTAATTGAGCACTGTAGTGGTTATGATCATATCAGTGACTATGTAACTACATGGAAAAGGGCCAAATGATGCATGTTTCTTGTAAAGTAACAGCGTTACAGAAGGCTGGCTGTAGTCTTGCTCTGAAGTCCCGCGGGAATTCAGTTGTAGCAGGAAAAGGTAAACAGCAGATCGTAGCGTAGAAGAGTGGAGGTGTTCACAAGGGAAGAAGCTTGGAGTAACGTAACTATGGAGCTAGAGCCAGCCTTCAGTAACGCTATTACTGTACAAGGAACAGGCATCATTTTCACATACTTATAGCGATCAGGATTAATGTAAAAATTGCCCGGAGTTCTCCTTTAATGGCATTTTTTTTCCCCTTACATTACTTTTATACTTTAAGTAGTTTTGAAACCAGTACTTTTACACTTTTACTTGAGTAAAAAGCTTGAGTTGATACTTCAACTTCTACAGAAGTATTTTTAAACCCTAGTATCTATACTTCTACCTGAGTAATGAATGTGAATACTTATGACACCTCTGCTTTTGAACATACACATGTTCCACCAAAACAAGTTCCTTCCCAGGCTATTTAGCAACGGCGCCGCCCAAGACGATTGTGATTGGTTTAAAGAAATGCCGATAAACCAGAACATGGTTTCCTCCTATCCAGGAAGGCTGTGAGGACTTGTGTGTGTGTGTGTGTGTGTGTGTGTGTGTGTGTGTGTGTGTGTGTGTGTGTGTGTGTGTGTGTGTGTGTGTGTGTGTGTGTGTGTGTGTGTGTGTGTGTGTGTGTGTGTGTGTGTGTGTGTGTGTGTGTGTGTGTGTGTCTCTGTCTCTCTCTCTTTGTGTGTCTCTGTGTGTGTTTGTGTATGTGTGTGTGTGTGTGTCTCTGTCTCTCTCTCTTTGTGTGTCTCTCTCTGTGTGTGTGTGTGTGTGTGTGTGTCTCTGTCTCTCTCTTTGTGTGTCTCTCTGTGTGTGTGTGTGTGTGTGTGTGTGTGTGTCTCTGTCTCTCTCTCTTTGTGTGTCTCTCTCTCTGTGTGTGTGTGTGTGTGTCTCTCTGTCTCTCTCTCTTTGTGTGTCTCTGTGTGTGTGTGTGTGTGTGTGTGTGTATATGTGTGTATATGTGTGCGTGCGTGTGTGTGTGTGTCTGTGTCTCTGTGTCGGTGTCTGTCTGTCGGTCTTAAATTTTATAAATCTTTTAAAGAAGCTCACTTTGTTTTTATTCATTTTCAAGGAGCGTATATATATTAAACAGATATTCTCAGAGGCAGTTTGAGCAACAGCTTCAAGTTTATTCATACATCAGTCATAAAAAACAAAAGCTTAAGCATTTCCTCATTTGTATTCCTAAAAAATAAACCGATAAATATAAAATGTTTTCAAGAATTGTACACATATTCCTCATGCTGTGAGATTATCTTCGAAGGTTTAAACATTCTTCCCTGATTTAGATGTGAACAAAACATTCAGAAAGTTTAATTTAAAAGATTTACAAAAGATTAACACAAATTAGAAGTGTGTGTGTGTGTGTGTGTGTGTGTGTGTGTGTGTGTGTGTGTGTGTGTTGCTTTAAATAGAACATGAACAAATCTAAACACATTTAATAACCAGTCAACTGTTGATAGATGATCAACACACTGATGGGAAATATCAAACAACATCATAATGCCGGAGAGGACAAACATTATATCAGACATCTTTTAACTGAATTTCACTTCTGAACTCGGATGTTAGTTTGGTTTATACTGAACTTGATGTGGAAGTTAACCCGGCTACGACAGCCAATAGCAACGCTGCAAACCGCTAACCCTCGTGTTGTCTTCCCGTCGACCAACATTTTAAATTAAAAACCTTTATCAATGTCTTGGTCGTCTTTTTCGACACTTTTGTGGCTTTCCCCGATGTTTTTGTCACTTTTTTCAACGTTTGTCGACTTTTTCTGAGCCTTTTGAAGTTTTTGTAGTTTTTTTTCCCCAAAATTTTTAAAGTTTTTTTTTTTTTTTTTACATTTGTCACTTTTTTTTGACATTTTAGTCACTTTTTTGTCACTTTTTTCTACATTTTTGTCACTTTTTTCTACATTTGTCGCTTTTTTGGACATTTTCTTGACATTTTTGTCACTTTTTTCTACATTTTTGTCACTTTTTTCTACATTTTTGTCATTTTTTTGACATTTTTGACATTTGTCACTTCTTTCCAAGTTCTTTTATCAATTGTCTTTTCTTCAAATGCGATGAAATTGACTAAAACACCCAAATTCAGAGAAAGTAGTGAACTGATCATTTATTTAACTTGTTAAGAGCGTCGTAGGGAACCGTCCACGTTACTTTATTTGGACAATTTGTTTGAAAGAAAATCCAAATTTCTGATATAGAAACTTTTTGAGAATGGGTCAGATTTGACCCGAGGACACCAGGAGGGTTAATGATGATCGAGGGTCGCTGACGCCTTTCTGGACTGGAAAACTAATTCAACATCCAAGTTCCAACAGTTTTCTCCCATCATGCAACACTGTGGGGTCATCCACTAAACTTAATAATACATTTGGTGTCTGAATTATTCTGTTTTCATCTCTATTCAATAGTTATTATTTAAGGACAGTCATGCACATCTTGTATCTCATCTAAAATAAACTTTAAAAGGAATATCTTTCCAGTTTTTAATGCTCTAGTGGTATTTGAGACGGTGATAACTCAGTTCACATCGACAGTACGTGCACATCACTTCAGTCTTGTGGAAAGAACCATCCGGAAGGGCTTTGAAGACCCTTTTCTTTCTCCGTTTCTGCTCAAGGAGCTTTGTTTCTGCTATCCACAACGTCACTGCTGCATCGCTTCCTTATTTCACAAACTACGGAGCGGCCCGAGGCCCAAAATCACAGAACGTGATTATTATAAAACGATTATTGGCGTTAAAAGTAATTTGCGTTAACTCGTTATCGCATTCATTGTGACAGCCCTATTATACAGTATCAACACGGTCTCACGGCAGTCCGTGAAATGGTCACGCAATTTTTAATCTATTGATTCGTGTACACGGACACGTTTATCTTGTTTTTTTCGTGACAGTCAGCACGTTTTTTAAACTAATGTATTTCAATGGGAAGCATTTTTCCGTGAAATGAACACGATCACCGAAAATTCCGTGATGGGCCCACGGAAGAATCCCGGGTTGGGTTTAGGAGAACAATAACGGGACGCGGGACAACAACGGGACGGTTGGGTTTAGGAGAACAATAACGGGACGCGGGACAACAACGGGACGGTTGGGTTTAGGAGAACAATAACGGGACTCGGGACAACAACGGGATGGTTGGGTTTAGGAAACGTGACACGCGGGACATGATCCCCGGTCTCCTGGGTGAACGTCCCCCCCCCAACCAACCTCCCTATGCGGAATTTCGGCCTTTCATACTACTCGCTACCGTAGTTGCTCTTACGTGACCATTTCACGAACTGCCGTTATAAGTTTATAAAACCTGTAAAAGGAGCTCATATGTCCGATTTTGTCACTACGACCAAGTGGCTAAAAATGAGCAAATGCAGCTATAAAATCAGCGCATGTCGCTTTAAAATAATTAATTAATGGCATTAAAAACAAAATAAGTGAAGTGTGAGTGCTCCGAGAGTCCATAAATCGGCCGCGGGGGAGTTCAGAGCAGGTCCCAGCCCCGGCACTCCTCTTTGCGGGCCAGTTCTGGGTTCCTGCACCGGTTGTTTCTCTCTTTGGCTCTGTAGCGAGTTTTCACCGACACCAGTTCGTTTAGATGCAGATCCTCCTGCACTTTGACCGTGCTGCACGCTTCGGTCGCTGCCTCCTCGTCGCCGTCTCCGTACAGGAGGAAGAGCTGCTGCAGGTTGGGGGTCAGCTCGTCCAGAGGCTGCCGCCGCGGTGCAGCCGCCACCACGGCCGCCGCAGACGCTCGCTGGTGGCCCTCTAGGGCTGCAGACGCCTCCTCAGTGTGGAACTGGTGGACGACGGTCTGCATGGAGTGGTACAGTCTCGCACTGGAGCGTTCCTTCTTCGGAAAGGGCTTCACTTTGGCTCCTGACCTCATCCTGTGGACCAGCTGGTGGATCAACGTCCCCTGAAACAACCTGGACAACATCAGAGGAACAAGATGGAGATTCAACATCAGCCAGCATCTCACCTGTGAGTCCATATTTCATTTTATTGTGAGAAGTGAAGCATATGATCTACGGCAGTGGTTCTCAAATGGGGGTACGTGTCCCCCTAGAGGTATTTGGGAGGACTGCAGGGGGTACGTGTCCCACTAGAGGTATTTGGGAGGACTGCAGGGGGTACGTGTCCCCCTAGGGGTACTCTGGAGGACTGCAGGGGGTACGTGTCCCCCTAGAGGTACTCTGGAGGACTGCAGGGGGTCCGTGTCCCCCTAGGGGTACTCTGGAGGACTGCAGGGGGTCAGTGTCCCCCTAGAGGTACTCTGGAGGACTGCAGGGGGTACGTGTCCCCCTAGAGGTACTCTGGAGGACTGCAGGGGGTACGTGTCCCCCTAGAGGTACTCTGGAGGACTGCAGGGGGTACGTGTCCCCCTAGGGGTACTCTGGAGGACTGCAGGGGGTACGTGTCCCCCTAGGGGTACTCTGGAGGACTGCAGGGGGTACGTGTCCCCCTAGAGGTACTCTGGAGGACTGCAGGGGATACGTGTCCCCCTAGAGGTACTCTGGAGGACTGCAGGGGATACGTGTCCCCCTAGAGGTACTCTGGAGGACTGCAGGGGGTACGTAACGTTTTTTGCAAAATGTTTTTCAGTTCCAAGGCTGTAGTTACTTCTACTGTTTTTAACTACTGTCTTCTACCGTCTACTGAGTTTTTGTCTCCGTTTTTTGAAGGTCTTGTCGTTTGTTTTGACCTATTCTTGCCTTTCTTCCTTACTTTTTTCTACTGTCAAAAGTTTTTGTCTCCTCTTTCCATCATCCTCTAAATGTTGTCCAGGTCCTAGGCTGTTGTTAGTTAATCTATCGCTGACATCGCTGTATTCCTCCTCTTTATACAGACTTTATTCCCGCTGGTTAGGGGGTTCATGTCTCAAAGACACTGTTCAAAGGGGGAACATTACTGAAAAAGCTTGAGCACCTCTGGTCTACGGCTTTAACGATATCTCGACTCACGATACGAAACAATTAATAAAATTAAATTATATATATTATAAAATTTCAGTTAACCCTTGTGTTGTCTTCCCTTCGACCATGAACTTGTTGTCCTTCCAGGTCAGAAATTTTTGGTGCTTTTTTCGACGTTTTTGTTGCTTTTTCTGATGCCTTTGATGCTTATTTTACAATGTTTTTGTCACTCATTTCATTTTAAATAAACCTAATTTATGACAATATACCTATTTTTATTTTTTTTTAGTTAAAACAAAGTAGAAATGATGAATTATTTTGACTAATAGGTAAGATCAGAGGCTGTTGAGTGGGTCACAGACCGGTACCTGTTAAAGTTTAGTCTTGATGCTGTTTTGAAAGCCATTTAAACTTTTTTTTTTTTTTTTTTAAATGCAAATAAATTGAATAAAACACCCAAAATTTAAAGAAAGTAATCATTAATTGTACCTGCGAAGAACGTTGTATTGGTTCCTACAAAGTACATCCATGCATCCAGGTTATTTTTGGGCAATTTGGTTGAAAGAAACCCATATTTCTGTCATAAAAAAACTTTGAAAACGGTTCAAATTTGACCAGAGGAGTGGCCGGGTTAGCTCAGTTGGTAGAGCAGGCGCACGTATGTAGAGGTTTACTCCTCGATGCAGGGGCCGTGGGTTTGACTCTGACCTGCGGCCCTTTGCTGCATGTCATTCCCCCTCTCTCCCCTTTCACATCTCCATCTGTCCTATGGAATTAAATGCCTAAAATAGCTATAAATATACATTAAGTATTTTAATTGGAGAATCGATTACTTTAACCCAGCCTTAATCTCAATACTTCCTCCACAGCTGAGATTTCATTTCACTCCTGAAGCCTGAAACAAATTGAAATGTAGTTCCTGCTCAGTCTCGCGTCGTGTGGAGACTCACCTGGCGATCGGGGGTTCAGGCAAGGGGAAGCCCAGCAGCTGGTTCAGCTGGATGCTGACCGTCAGGCAGCTCTGCCATTGGTTGATGGCGTGAACCACGCCCACGTCCAGCTTTTGTCTATATTGGTAGTTTGGAATCTGCAGAGCTGCAACACACATCACACACACACACACATCAGTCACTGCACGCTGTTCTCATGAAGCATTCGTATGTATATATATTTGAAAAGTAAAGCTCTGTAATTGGTATGTAATCCACATATTTATCACTGTATAAGAGCGTAAAGATCCTCGTAGGGAGGAGGGAGGGGGGAATGTTTGGCTCCTAAAACACAGAGCTTTCAAGCCAGGGAGCAGAGTTCATGTCTCGGAATAAGTTAAAGGATCATTCCGGCGCAAAATGAACCTTGGGGTTAATAACGTGTACCGAGTCGACCGTTCTCTGGGACATGTTTTCATGCTAATGGAATGTGTATTTAGTTTGAAACAAGCTAGCGCGAACCGGTGACTAGCTGCTAACGCTACCTTTCGAGGCACTGGTAGAGTCAAAATAAATCGCTATTTTATACCACTAACCGTGGAAGTATGGTGCTATTTTGAGCCTTGTTAGTGGTATAAAAACTCCCTTTCAGGAAGAAACCTGGGACAGACCCAGGCTCTTGGTAGGCGGTGTCTGACGGTGCCGGTTGGGGGTGTGATGAACAGTGGCAATAATAGACACAAAGATAATGGAACAATGACTAGAAATAGTAGTTGTAGTAGTTCATGGCGTAGCAGGGCACTGCAGAGTGTCACAGGACGTAGCAGAGCACTGCAGACTAGGTGAAATAAGTTTGGCAGATCCCCAAACTGTTCAGATGATCACCAGTTTTTGATTCTGACCTGCTCTTTGTCTCAGTGCGTCTCCAGTGCTCAGGCCCAGCAGCAGCGCCTTCAGCAGTGCCTCGTCCGGCCGAGGCTGAGCGCTCCGCAGCCAGTAGCAGGTGGCGGCCACCGGGAGGCACAGCGGAGGCGGCAGGTTGCTCAAAGAGGCCTCGGTCACGCCCAGAGCCTCTAGTAACACCTGCAGACACAGGGAGGGCTCCGCCTGGGGCCAACACACAGGAGGAGGAAGAGTTAACACGGAGTAATTCAATGTAAAGATGTTATATACCAGGGATAGACCTTTTTATAGATAGAAGTCTGATTTAGGATGATAAAAGTACTGTTTATTTAAATGGAGTCTGGTGGGTTTTATGAAAAGGATCCCTACAGAGATAGACCTTTTAGTTAAAGAGTAAGATCCTTTTAGTTTAACATGAAACAGCCCCAAAATCACCATCACCAAACTACACCAGACTCCATGTAAATAATCAGGACTTTTAGCGTGTATAGAGCCAGCATATCTCCACCAGACTCCATGTAAATAATCAGTACTTTTAGCGTGTATAGAGCCAGCATATTTCCACCAGACTCCATGTAAATAATCAGGACTTTTAGCGTGTATAGAGCCAGCATATATCCACCAGACTCCATGTAAATAATCAGGACTTTTAGCGTGTATAGAGCCAGCATATCTCCACATGTAAATGGGTGAATTAAGGGATTATTTCAACCAAACCAGAGTGGGGATTGTTGGAACAGTGGAAAGATGAACCAAGACGGCTTTTGATAGTTTGATTTAGTTTCTGTCGACCTTGAATGAAGTGTGCTTTACGATGATAAAAGTCCTGATTATTTACATGGAGTCTGGTGTAGTTTGGTGATGGTGATTTCGGGGCAATTACAATTGTCCTGTAAGGTTACATTGCATGTAAACAAAAAGTTGCATAGTAGACGGGAAGACAACACAAGGGATAAAACCCCTAAAAGATTCACCTGATCCAGCGAGTTGAGTTTGAGGTGCTGGCAGGTGCCTGGGACGACAGCTTTGACTGGGATGAAATTGATCTGCAGGCCGTCTCTGTCTCGCTCCATCACCTCCTCTCCTTCACCCAGCAGCAGCCCATACATCAGCTGGCGCAGCGGCTGGGACGTAAGGTGAGAGCTGGGCGTGTCAGCGTGCTCCACAGGGTTTTTGAGCGAGTTCCTGCGCAGCAGCAGAACGTCCAGGATGTCTGAAGCCAGCCGGGCCTGCATCAGCGACAGCCGGACCCAGTTTGGGACGCGACCCGCCACCTTTTAGGACAGAACCACACAACAAACTGAGAATATTTTCTCGACTGTAACAACCTTATGTTACCTATATCACATATAGGGGTGTAACAATATTGATTCAATGAGCCACGTTCCAATGTATCGTCTGTAAGATGCCCCTTTACTTTATATTTATTTTTATTTAAAGTGCTCATATAATGCTTTTTGGCTTTTTCCCTTTCCTTTATTGTGTTATATATCTTTTTGTGCATGTTATAGGTTTACAAAGTGAAAAAGCCCAAAGTCCCCCCCAAAGGGACTTACCGTCTCCAACAGAAAACACTGTTCAAAAATGTTAAATCATATTTTAGTTGCTTTGTTTGAGATGATACAAATGTGTTACCCCTTGTGTTGTCCTTCGGGTCACTGGGACCCGTTAAATAAACTAAACAAGTCCCCGTGACACGAAGGACAATACAAGGGATAAATAGGCATTAATAATATTATCGTCTCATATCGATCGCAAGCCTCTGAATTGAATTAAATTAAAATCATATCGTGACACTTTTAGAGGAATCAATATGATATACACCCCCAGCTATATAATCTGTTATACAGTCTGTGACCTACATGTATTTTACTTTTCATCTAAGTTTTAAATGCGTGGTCTGGGGCTGCAACTAAATATTATTATCTGGATGATTGGATTAGTTGTTTGGTTTCTAAAATGCTGAAAAAATGTGGATCAGTGTTTCCCAAAAAGCCCAAGATGACGTCCTCAAATGTCTTGTTTTATCCACAACTCAAAGATATTCAGTTTACTGTCCCAGAGGAGAGAAGATACTAGAAGATATTCAGATTACTGTCCCAGAGGAGAGAAGAGACTAGAAGATATTCAGATTACTGTCAGAGGAGAGAAGAGACTAGAAGATATTCAGATTACTGTCACAGAGGAGAGAATACACTAGAAGATATTCAGATTACTGTCAGAGGAGAGAAGAGACTAGAAGATATTCAGATTACTGTCCCAGAGGAGAGAAGAGACTAGAAGATATTCAGATTACTGTCACAGAGGAGAGAATACACTAGAAGATATTCAGATTACTGTCAGAGGAGAGAAGAGACTAGAAGATATTCAGATTACTGTCCCAGAGGAGAGAAGAGACTAGAAGATATTCAGATTACTGTCAGAGGAGAGAAGAGACTAGAAGATATTCAGATTACTGTCCCAGAGGAGAGAAGAGACTAGAAGATATTCAGATTACTGTCCCAGAGGAGAGAAGAGACTAGAAGATATTCAGATTACTGTCCCAGAGGAGAGAAGAGACTAGAAGATATTCAGATTACTGTCCCAGAGGAGAGAAGAGACTAGAAGATATTCAGATTACTGTCCCAGAGGAGAGAAGACACTAGAAGATATTCAGATTACTGTCCCAGAGGAGAGAAGACACTAGAAGATATTCAGATTACTGTCAGAGGAGAGAAGACACTAGAAGATATTCACATTTAACAAGCTGACATCACACAAGTTTTAACCTTGTTTACTCAAACCGAATCGCGATCATCGGCGATTAATTTAATAGCTGACTAATCTATAATCTTTGCAGCTCTATAAACTATGATTTAGCACAATAAAACAAAGTCCAAGGTGAGATCTTACGACTTATTAAGGAAAATGTGCCCATAAAATCTACAAAACAAGACATTTGAGGACGTCATCTTGGGCTCGATCAACGCTGTCCACATTTTTCACCGTTTTCTGACATTTTAGAGACCAAACAACTAATCCATTCATTCAGAAAATAACCCACACATTAATCCACCATGAAAATAATCATTAGTTGTAGCCCTAACCGATAACCAGGCTTCCTATTTCATAAGCTGATGGTTAAAGGATTTTATTACCTCTTCCACTGCTGGGAACGGAGGCACCATCCCATGGATGAAGAACTTCTTCAGGGAGCTGGGGGGGAGTTTGTACTCCTCCATGCCCAGATGCAAATCCTGCAGCAGCTCCTTCTTTTTGTCCTCGCTCAGTTCTCCCATCAGCCCCAGCGCCGCCTCGAAGGCATCCTGCGGCTTGTTGAAGCGCCTCAGCCAGCGGAGCAGCCCCTCCAGGCGGCTCGATTTCCTGTCATCTTGACCGGCGAACTGAGCCCACTTGATGGGCGACTCCCTCCTCTGCAGCTTCACGTAGTCGTTCCCTGCCAGAGCGGCGAAGGCGGGCAGGATCTGGCGCTGGATTTGGAAGACAATGCAGAAGCTGGATGTGGTGTAGCCCTTGCAGGGGATGTAGCTCTGCGAGCCGCTCCCTTGTACCGCCTCCCACTGGAAGTCGGATAGAGGCAGCAGCCCCACCGGCCCCGGGAGGTCGAAGATGTAGAAGTCGCTGTCTTGGGACAGCACCGGGCACTTCCACTCGCTGGCCAGGGCGGCGATCTCCTGGTCAGCTTCTCCGTAGCACATAACTACCGGGACCTCCAACCGCGCCAGCGTCTGTATGAACGCCACCTTGACCAGCTGTGGCAGGATGCCCTCGTGACTGCCCTCTACGGCCGCTTGATGGGCTCTAATGATGCGATCTTTGGCTCTTTCAGTCACAGTTTCCAGCTTCTTGTCCGTGTAGTCCGAGCCTCCGTCCAGCACCACGTACGGCGTGATCCGGCAGTCTCTGAGGGCTGTGATGAACTTCTCAATCAGCGCCTCAAACACAGCATACTCCCCGCCGTGATTCTGATCTAGACCTGACCAATCAAGCAAAAGAAACACAATGCACACATTTAAAAGCACATTGCTGACAGACAAACATCCTGCTTGTTACCTGCTTTAACAGTTAGAGCTCCAAAGATTAATCAATTAATCGATTAGTTGAAGACTGTCCTCCCCTGAAAAATGCTCCCATAAGTCGTTTGTTCAAGCAGCAATTACAGTGTAGTATTAGTACTTTTACTGAAGTAAAGGATCTGAATACTTCTTCCACCACTGCATGACACAGTTCAGACTACCCTGATTTAAAATAAATGGAAAAACTTGCGTTTTTGCCGGACCGCATTCAGGAAGTGAAGTAACATCTGATTTGAACCCAAACCACCATCTTTTTCTAAACTTGTTTTTTAAGATTACTTTTTTTGGATCATTTCCACATTTAATCACCAAGACAGCCAAGACATGAAAGAAGCCAGGGTAGCTCAGTTGGTAAGAGTGCGAGCCCATAAAAAGAGGTTTATTCCTCGACGCAGAGGCCCAGGGTTTGAATATGAACCTGCGGCCATTTCCTGCATGTCCTCCCCCTCTCGCTCCCCTCTCATGTTTGAGCTGTCCAGGTGATTAAAGGCAGAAATGCCCAAAAAATAATCTTTAAAGGTCCTATGACATGCTGTTTTTATATAGACCTTAGTGGTCCCCTAATACTGTATCTGAAGTCTCTTTTATATAGACCTTAGTGGTCCCCTAATACTGTATCTGAAGTCTCTTTTATATAGGCCTTAGTGGTCCCCTAATACTGTATCTGAAGTCTCTTTTATATAGGCCTTAGTGGTCCCTAATACTGTATCTGAAGTCTCTTTTATATAGGCCTTAGTGGTCCCTAATACTGTATCTGAAGTCTCTTTTATATAGGCCTTAGTGGTCCCTAATACTGTATCTGAAGTCTCTGTTATATAGACCTTAGTGGTCCCCTAATACTGTATCTGAAGTCTCTTTTATATAGGCCTTAGTGGTCCCCTAATACTGTATCTGAAGTCTCTTTTATATAGACCTTAGTGGTCCCCTAATACTGTATCTGAAGTCTCTTTTATATCGGCCTTAGTGGTCCCCTAATACTGTATCTGAAGTCTCTTTTATATAGGCCTTAGTGGTCCCCTAATACTGTATCTGAAGTCTCTTTTATATAGACCTTAGTGGTCCCCTAATACTGTATCTGAAGTCTCTTTTATATAGACCTTAGTGGTCCTCTAATACTGTATCTGAAGTCTCTTTTATATAGACCTTAGTGGTCCCTAATACTGTATCTGAAGTCTCTTTCCCAAAACTGATCCTTGGTGCAGAATTCCAGCCACTAGAGCCAGTCCCACAATGAGCTTTCCTTAGGATGTGCCATTTCTGTGTCTGTAGCTTTAAATGCTATTGAGGAGAAGAGAGGGGGGGGGGGGGGGGGGGCAAGGTGGAGGGTGGGGGTGTAGCCTTGACCAACTGCCATGCTTTGCTCGTTTGCAAGCCATGATGTTTCTCTCTCTCTCATGGGGGGGCCAAATTCTCTGAGCGGGCAAAGCAGAGAAAGGGGAGGTAACCTTTCCCCTTATGACGTCATAAAGGGAAGATTCCAGATCGGCCCATCTGAGCTTTCATTTTCTCAAAGGCAGAGCAGGATACCCAGGGCTCGGTTTACACCTATCACCATTTCTAGCCACTGGGGGACCATAGGCAGGCTGGGGGAACGCATATTAATGTTAAAAAGAACTCCTAAAGTAAAATGTTCATGCCATGGGACCTTTAACCCTTGTGTTGTCTTCGGGTCAAATTTGACCAGTTTTCTAAATGTCTATATCAGAAATAAGGGTTTCTCTTTAACTACCTCATTTTGATTACCCAAAAATAACATGGATGGATGATTCCACACAACGCGCTTCACAAGTACAGTAGTCCGGAGTCCGGATTGGCCGCATTTTTCTGTCCGAGCCCGACCCGAGCCCGACACAGTTAAAATCTCTTTTTTTTCTCATACTAATGACATGTAGGCTACGTTGTTGTGTGAAAGCTTTTATTAAGCAGCTGTAGGAAGGCATTCGGAAATGTCAACAGATGAGGTCATCAGCTCACACGGGGCAACAAGCTCACGTTAATAATCTGTTTCATTTAAAATGTTCAACGTGTTAACCTTTCCTGATTGGTTCGATTCTGACCGTGATCAGAACACCAGGAGACTGGTTGCCTCCAGGGCCGACGTTATATAACGTTAGGGTTATATCCTGATTCTGGTGAGACGATGAATGAACTTGGCTTTCAGTCTGGAGATTATCTCAGACACCTCACACTCTGTGTACAAAACTTAAACTTATTCCACCAACATCTACAGGTCTGCTTCCTCTTTCTCTGTCTCTCTTCTGCCCACTTCACACACACTGAGCTCTCTTAAAGGAGCCGCAGCACCATTTTACAACAAACGCCTTATCACGCTGATGTGACCGAGCCCGACCATCATTTCTAAATATCTGTCTGAACCCAGCCCGGCCCGTCGGGTACCGTCGGGCTCAGGTCGGGTATCCATGCCTTAAAGTACAACAGAAGATGGGATATCTACTTTCATTGAATTGGGGGTGTTTTGTTAAATGTTTTAGCATTTGAAAAAGAAATGGAAATGTTTCGAAACAGTATCCTGACTGAACGTTGACCCTTCTGTGATTGTCCTTCCTTTAATATTCTAAATGAGTCATAATTTCATCTTTTTTAACTCAAGGATTAGGTATCGTTTCCTAAATAAATCAGGTTTATTGACCATGAAATCCAAAAAGTGTAAAACTAGTAATGAGTCGGTGTTAGTGGTGTTAATACGTAGTAGTGAAAAGAAGTGTAAAACGGCAAAAACACTGAGAAAAGTGCCTAAAAAAAAAGGGAACAAAAGCATCAACAATGTATTAAATGAGTTTGATGAGCTTCTTCTCGACCAGCTGCAACATTAAAAATCTGCTTTCATTTTGATAACTTCTATTTTTGCTGCAGGTGTGCTTTGTGTTTGGACAAAACAGAAGCAGGTATCATGCAGGTATTTATATATCTACTTCAACAAACACAGCTCCTAATACTTCCGCTGCCACCGCTGACTCATTAAAAAAAACTCCAAACTCATGAATGCACCGACGTCATCCAGATGAAAGCTGTTTTGACTGTATGGAGATACAAGGTTCACGCCTAACAACAGCTTTAAGAAGTATCTGACAAACAGAGCTGCAAAGATCAATCGATCAGTTGTCAACTATTAAGTTAATTGGCAACTATTTTGATAATCGACTCATCGGTTTGAGTCATTTCTTGTGCAAAAAAAGTAATACTTCTCTGATGTCAGCTTGTTAAATGTGAATATGTTCTAGTGTCTTCTCTCCTCTGGGACAGTAATCTGAATATCTTCTAGTCTCTTCTCTCCTCTGGGACAGTAATCTGAATATCTTCTAGTCTCTTCTCTCCTCTGGGACAGTAATCTGAATATCTTCTAGTCTCTTCTCTCCTCTGGGACAGTAATCTGAATATCTTCTAGTCTCTTCTCTCCTCTGGGACAGTAATCTGAATATCTTCTAGTATCTTCTCTCCTCTGGGACAGTAATCTGAATATCTTCTAGTCTCTCCTCTGGGACAGTAATCTGAATATCTTCTAGTCTCTTCTCTCCTCTGGGACAGTAATCTGAATATCTTCTAGTCTCTTCTCTCCTCTGGGACAGTAATCTGAATATCTTCTAGTCTCTTCTCTCCTCTGGGACAGTAATCTGAATATCTTCTAGTCTCTCCTCTGGGACAGTAATCTGAATATCTTCTAGTCTCTCCTCTGGGACAGTAATCTGAATATCTTCTAGTCTCTTCTCTCCTCTGGGACAGTAATCTGAATATCTTCTAGTCTCTTCTCTCCTCTGGGACAGTAATCTGAATATCTTTGAGTTGTGGACAAGACAAGACATTTGAGGACGTCATCTTGGACTTTGAAAGCCAACTATTTCAATAATTGATTCATCTTTTACACATTTTTTAATTAAAGTGACTTAATGACTTGGACAAAAATGTCATCTGTGGTGTCTGAACTGTGTCATGCAGCGTTGGAAGAAGTATTTAGATCCTGTTAAAATACTCTGTTACAAGTAAAAGACCTGCAGGGAAAACGTAACTTCAGTAAAAGTCTGTAAGTATCATCAGGAAAATGTAGTTAAAGTATTAAAAGTAAAGAAGAATCCTCCCATTGTAGAAAGAGTAAAGGATCCAACCAGCTGTGTGTGTGATGGTCTGATCATCTCAGCTGGACTTGTAGCCGTTATATTGTCGGCTAGTTGACTTTATAATCAAACATCAGATGTTATGAACTACATGTGTTCTGTGTGCAGGAATCTTAATGTGTAAAGTACCTAGTAACTAAAGCTGTAACAGATGAATGTACTGGAGTAAAAAGTACAATATTTCTCTCTGAAATGTAGCTTTAGAAGTAGAAAGTGGCATGAAAAGAAAAGACTCATGTAAAGTACAAATACCTCAACATTTGGACTGAAGTACAGTACTGGAGTACAGTACTGGAGTACAGTACTGGAGTACAGTATTGGAGTACAGTATTGGAGTACATGTACTTAGTTACATTCCACCACTGTGTGTCATGGATGCCCTGCACTTTTAACAAATGTACCCTCTGGTAGAATTAAAGTAACCTGAACCTTGGACTTTAGGTCTAACAACTCATCCATTCATCCAGAAAATAATCCACATATTAATCCCCATGAACATATTCGTTAGTTGCAGCTGTAGGCTAACTGACCATAAAAATATTCAATCAAACAAAGTCTTAAATGAATCTGCAGACTATCTGTCACAAGTCAAAGTTCCTGACTTTTACTTAAGTAACATCAATGCAGGATTTTTATTTTTACAGTGTGGTATTAGTACTTTAACTGAAGTAAAGGATCTGAACATCTTTGTATCGGTGCTCCTACCTGAGTCGAAGTACAGCAGGTAGATGAGGTTGTAGCCGTCGATCACCAGCCGGCTCTGCCTGAACCGGACGTCCCGGCAGACTTCCCGGTGATTCTCCAAAAGAGTGCACAGTCCCTGGACTCCCATCCTTGCTCTGGTTTCTGCGGGAGCGCCGCTCTTATACCGCGCTGCTCCCCGCTGCCTTTCTGTTTCCTTAGGTTTCATTTCCTTGACATCACATCAGCGTGACTCGGTCATATCAGGTTTCTCTCGGTGACCGGCCGTCAAAAAGGGATCGCGTGCATCACCCAGGGGTGTAACTTTAGGCAAGGCAGCTTTATTTGTAGAGCACATTTCAGCAACAGGGCAAATCAAAGTTATTTACATAAAACATTAAAAGCAGTTAAAAACAATACAAAAAACAGATAAAATACGATAATAAAATGTACAGTGCAATATCAGAAGTTTAGTTTGAGAAGTGGGGTGGGGGGGTTATACGTGTGTGTGTGTGTGTGTGTGTGTGTGTGTGTGTGTGTGTGTGTGTTCTTGTTTTACTATATTCGTGGGGTCCAAAAACCAGGGGTCCATTATACTTGTGGGGTCTGCACAGCCTTGTGGGGCCCAAAATGCTGGACCCCACAAGGTTAAAGGTCTGTTTGAGGGTTAAGACTTGGTTTTAGGATTAGGGTTAGAATTAGGTTATGGTTAGGGTGAGGGTAAGGGTTAAGGTTAGGCATTTAGTTGTGATGGTTAAGGTTAGGGTAAGGGGCTAGGGAATGCATTATGTCAATGACGGGTCCCCACAA
>CM042321.1:2711643-2749143 GCA_023566125.1 Zingel zingel | reverse complement strand
ATTTTCAACTGATAGGAACCAGACTTCAATTCGGCTGACGCATAATATTATAAGTATTAAGGATAAAAGCTTAAGTTTCACTTGTGTTTCTTATTGCCTGCTGCGAACGTGGACGTGGAGCAGCTAAAAGCATTACTAAAACAGGCTATTTGTATGACTTAGCTTGCCGAATATGTCTAAGCAAAGAGAGTCTCCTAACGATTCAGAATACGTGGTGGTGCGTTCACAAAACATGAATAGGACATTAATGTGTCAATATGCTTGACCACACTAAACTGCGGAATATTTGAACAGAGTTTGGCGTGAAGGCTCTGAACGACAGGTGTATTTCTGCAGACCACTTACTGCGTGGAAGACTGAGAAAACTGAGGCTAACCCTGTTAAAGTGTTTTATGAGGGCCTTGTTTAATTATCTGTAATTCAACATACTATCAGACATGTATTACTCAACACAAAAACCAAACCAGGTTAATTTTTAATAGTCTTATACAATTCAGTCTACCAGCAGCAGGGTGGAAGAAGTATTCAAAACCTTTCCTTAAGTAAAGATAGTAATATTACATTGTATAAATACTCTGCTACAAGCAACATTATTCAAAATGTTATTTAAGTAAAAATAAAAAAGTATTTGCATCAAAATATACCAAAAGAGGAAGCAAAAGTACTCTATCATACAATGTATATTGTTTTATAAAAAGTGTTGCATTATGTGTAAGTGTAAGCTTGGAGCTAGTCCTAATTAATAATGAACACAATGTATTAGTATAATCAGAATCTAACCCTACAGGTATCAAATAAGTGGAGTTAAAGTATAAAGGAGCATAAAATGGAAATACTCAATGTACAAGTACTTTAAAATTGTACGTAAGCACAGTATTGTAATGTACCTCCTTCCCACCACTGAACAGCAGTGATACCAAATGTAAAAGGACTATATTTATATTGCGCTTTTCTGGTCTTAACGACTACTCAAAGTGCTTTAACACAGTACAGCAACCATTCACCATTCACACACTGGCCGAGGCTGCCGTTCAAGGCGCCACCTGTCACGCCCAAGGACACTTTGACATGGGACTGCAGGGCCAGGGATCAAACCACCGACCTTCAGATTGGTAGACGACCGATCTACCACTTGAGCCACAGACGCTCCAAGCAGCCCCTAACAATACTGCAAAGTAAACAGCTTGTTTCTGCCGGTGGAGACGGTGCAACCATGAACTGAACATGAAATGAAGTCTGTGCTGTTGCACAAACCGTACTCGCTGACCCGTCAGTCAGTGATTACATTACACACAGTTATTAAACATCATCAGTCTCACAGGTTTACCGTTCCTTCAGTGCACAAAGTCCAACGTTTGTTTTGTTGGTGAGCTTAAGTCTCCTCATTCTGCATTTATAGAAGAATCATTCAAACTATTGATAATAGTAAAAGTAGCTGTAGCAGCTATATAAGTGCTTATTCATGTACAGTATTTGTTTACAATAATAACTTATCCTGAAGCAAGGGTGTAACTTTGGGTTCAACATTGGGGGTGCGGGGATGTTGAGATATCCAACTATCTAGGGAGGTCCCGGGACATGTCAGCATGTATTGAGACAAAAGACAAATGCATCGAATTTTTTTTTTAGAAAGAAACTCAAAAAGCGATTTAAAAACCTTGAAAAAAATTGTTGAACGTAAAGGGCACATTTCAGAAAAAGCTCCTGTTTGCTCCCGTCATAGTCTCGCATTGCCAGACCTTCCTCCACGGCGCTGCAGAGGAGGGTCTGACAATCTTTGGAAAAAGAACCTCAAAAAAAGGCAGCAAGAATTTTGAAAAAATCCTCCAGAAAAGGCAACAAAAACATCGAAAAAATAATCAAAAACCTCAGTAAAAAGCACCAAAAACCTCTGAAAAATGCAACAAAAACTTTGGAATAAGCCCAGAATGGATTATTTTGGGGGGTGGGGGTTTGTAATCCCCCTATCCTTCCTGTACATTATGCCTATGTACTGAAGACATATTTACGCCTTCCTACAACCGCGATAGTAGGATGAGTAGAAGTTTGAAATGAAAAGATCTACTCACAACTTTTTGAACAAACTGAATCTGCAGCACAGAAATGTCTTAACTCGCGCTGAATCGATCATTAATGAAGTTGGAGCTTCTTCGATGTTTTATGTCTTTGTACACTGAATATATCTTTGGGTTTGGGAAGGTTTATCAGATAAAAAACATTTAAACTCTGGGAACTTGTGATGTGTATTTCTTTCACCAATCACACTATTTTGTAGATTTTTTTTGCCCCTAGGTCCATTATTGGATAATAAACTTGAACTTTCAGAGAGGTTTTGTGTCATTTTTTTCAAGTTAAAATATTTAGTAACTACTGATTTGTAAACAAAAATCATTGAAAGTGGTGTATTGTAACTCTAACTCAAGTAAAGGATCTGAATACGTACTACCGAGGAAGTCTGAGAACCTCTCAGAACCTCTAGTTTACAGCCAGGAGACACATTTGTCCCTAAAGGAGCTTTTCAGTTTTCCAGCTCACTTTGTAACATGTTCCACTCTATGAAATATTAATCTGAATTTGTTTCAGCGAGCAAAAAACAGATCTGACTAACCTCACAGGCTGCCGGTTCTTTAATTAATTAACTCTGAATACAAAAAAACCTAAAACAAATATCCAAACATTGAGTCTCCCCTCCTGATGCAATCTGATTGGTTGTCCTGCAGGAGCGGAGCGTCCTGTTGAGGAAATGGTTCGACCTGATGATGCTGCACAAAGAAGACCTGGCCAAACTGATCACGTTCGAATGTGTGAGTATCCTCTGGATCAAGGGACACGTCACCCAAATTACAAAACAAACATTCTCTCATTGCTGATTGTTGACAGTCCATCTTACACACTGTATTCAAAGTCCCCTTTTGTCTTCCCACTGTTCCAACAATCACCACTCTGGTTTGGTTGAAATAAATCCTTAATTCACTCATTTACATGTTGAAATATGCTGGCTCTATACACGCTAAAAGTCCTGATTATTTACATGAAGTCTGGTGGAAATATGCTGGCTCTATACACGCTAAAAGTCCTGATTATTTACATGGAGTCTGGTGGAGATATGCTGGCTCTATACATGCTAAAAGTCCTGATTATTTACATGGAGTCTGGTGGAAACATGCTGGCTCTATACATGCTAAAAGTCCTGATTATTTACATGGAGTCTGGTGGAAATATGCTGGCTCTATACACGCTAAAAGTCCTGATTATTTACATGGAGTCTGGTGGAAATATGCTGGCTCTATACCCGCTAAAAGTCCTGAATATTTACATGGAGTCTGGTGGAGATATGCTGGCTCTATACACGCTAAAAGTCCTGATTATTTACATGGAGTCTGGTGGAAACATGCTGGCTCTATACACGCTAAAAGTCCTGATTATTTACATGGAGTCTGGTGGAAATATGCTGGCTCTATACACGCTAAAAGTCCTGATTATTTACATGGAGTCTGGTGGAAATATGCTGGCTCTATACCCGCTAAAAGTCCTGAATATTTACATGGAGTCTGGTGGAGATATGCTGGCTCTATACACGCTAAAAGTCCTGATTATTTACATGGAGTCTGGTGGAAACATGCTGGCTCTATACACGCTAAAAGTCCTGATTATTTACATGGAGTCTGGTGGAAATATGCTGGCTCTATACACGCTAAAAGTCCTGATTATTTACATGGAGTCTGGTGGAAATATGCTGGCTCTATACCCGCTAAAAGTCCTGAATATTTACATGGAGTCTGGTGGAGATATGCTGGCTCTATACACGCTAAAAGTCCTGATTATTTACATGGAGTCCGGTGGAAACATGCTGGCTCTATACACGCTAAAAGTCCTGATTATTTACATGGAGTCTGGTGGAAATATGCTGGCTCTATACACGCTAAAAGTCCTGATTATTTACATGGAGTCCGGTGAGTTTGGTGATGGAGATTTCAGGGGTTTCATGTTAAACTAAAAGGATCTTCCTCTTTAAAACTTTAGTGCGTAACTTTTTTATATTAATAAATAGGGTTGGGTACCGAAGCTGGTGCCATGCCTTAACGACCGGTATCTACCGATTTTGGTGCCACTGATATGCCTGCACTGCTCTCTGATGCTCCAAAATGGACGTTGGAAGCAACAGAAACATCGCTGCACATGACACTAGTTAACACTGCACTCGACAGCAGCTAACGTTAGCCTACCGCTAGCTAGTAGCTGGATTAAACGCGGTTAAAATGCTGACAGCTAAACGGTGTAAAGTGTGACTGTATTTCACTGTAGAGGATTCCAACAGCGGGACGGTAAGCAGTGTGCAGCTGCCGTTGTTGGAAAAACAACACGGATGGTGCGTTCACTTGAAACTCGCTAGCCTTGTGGTGCATTCAAAGTTATTGTAAAATACCCTTTTTTCCACCTGGTGGTTGTTTTTGTCGTTCAACAGCAATTTACTGGTGGAATACGTTATAGTTATTACATTATTAAATCATTTAATTTTGACCATATGGCCTTAGCAATAAACAAGCCGTTCTTTAATGTCGCCGACTGTTTAGTACCTTTTTTTTTTTTTTTTTTTTTTATTAAACTTTCTTAAAAAGTATCGGTTTAGGCACTGGCACCGAATCACTTTAGCACCGGTATCAGAAAAAAACCAAACGATACCCAACCCTGTTAATAAATGTCTGTTACATTCAAGCCGTTGCCAAATGAGTTGCTACAAAGCTAATTAAGACTATCAGCTCCACACAACTCTCTCTGGATTTCTCAATATGACTATGTTCAGAAGATCGTGGCGTCCGGCGACTCGAGTGAAGATAATGACCTCTTCTGAAGAGTCCATCATGTTTTTTTAATCCTCTGTGTCCTCCTTGGCTACTAGCAACTGTGTGGAGGGCGGTGTGTGATCACGGAAGGCTTGTATCATGTGGCTGTGCCCACAGTGTTGTTGTCATACCTTAGAATTCATCATGGGAGCGACAGAAGCTACTCACTATAGCTTTAACAAAAAGGTCTATTTCTGTAGGGATCCGTTCCATAATGACGTCAGACACGTATATATCTGCTACTTATATCCCCAAGAACTGTTATTTCTTTATTTGAAAGAGGACAGTGAACATTAATCAACATTAAAACAATGTAAATGTGCCCGAGTTAGCTCAAAAGTGCTAATTTTCATTGGTAGTCCCCCAGCCAGATGTAAAACAGGCAGTATGCTTTCTATGGTTTGCATTGTGAAGACTTGTGTCCCTGCTCCATGATTTTGTGAATGTACTCGGCAGCAGCTTTTAAGTATTTGTGTCCTACAGACTTTTTTGTGTTTTCGTGTACAGTAAATAAATTGTGAAACTGTGTGTTGCAGGGAAAGCCCATGCAGGAGTCTCTCGGGGAGATTGCGTACTCCGCCTCCTTCCTGGAGTGGTTTTCGGAGGAGGCTCGGCGAGTGTACGGCGACGTCGTCCCGTCACCCGCCAAAGACCGAAAGATCCTCCTCCTCAAACAGCCTGTGGGCGTCTCCTCCATCATCACACCGGTGAGCAGCCAATGAGAAGCTCTTCCGGCGACCCGACGTGGCTCTGTGGAGGAAGCATCTCCGCAGCTATTGGATGGATTGTGTTTTGAAAGGATTTCGGTTGGTTATGCGCTTTTATTTTGACAAGAGAAAAGTTTGACTTTTCATTTAAAAAGCCGCTTGGATCAGATGGAAAATGCATCGTCACAAAGCTGAAAACAGGGCTGTGTTCTGACACCATGGAAACTTTCCAAACTTTTTTAGAGAAACGTGGTCCTCACAGGACAAACATATAATGATCTTGCAATATTTTGCAATTTATTACCTTTTTTCCAACTTCAAATTATGTCCCCAAAGGAAAACTTTGTCAATGTCTGTTTAATCTGAAAGATACATTTCTTTGTTTGTTTTCTCACTCAAATTTGATTGCTATTGTGCGGGATGTTCTTATTGAGTCATTTCTTTCCTTCGTTTTAAAGAACCACCACGACCACCTAGTGGACCGAGAAAGCAATTGATTGTATTAGTCTAGTACCAATAAGTTAGATAAAAAGCTTAAATTCTCATGTGCAATTTATATAATAAAAGACCGATACTTGGCGTCCATTTATCATACAGTATTACCACCGAAAATAATTGTCTTTTGGTTTTTCCAGCACTTCTAAAAATGAGCACAACCTTTTACATCTACAGCAGTGAAATGACACATTACTGCAGCAGGAATATTAATCCAGAAAACGTTGTGTTGCTCCACAGTGGAACTTCCCCAGCGCGATGATCACCAGGAAGGCCGGTGCGGCTCTGGCTGCCGGCTGCACGGTGGTGGTGAAACCAGCCGAGGACACGCCGCTGTCAGCGCTCGCCCTGGCTGAGGTCCGCACACCCAACAAGTCTCACGCTTCTGATTCAACCCTCTGTGCTGTTTTCCGTGAATGACATAGTTGTTGTCTGGTTCGTTCTGCAGCTGGCGGAGCAGGCGGGCATCCCCGCGGGCGTGTTTAACGTAGTCCCGTGCTCCAGAGAGAGGACTCCGTCAGTCGGGGACGTTCTCTGCACCGACCCACTGGTGGCCAAAATCTCCTTCACTGGCTCCACCGCCACCGGCAAGGTGAGACCATAAACCAGGGCTTCTCAAAGTCTGGACCAAGGTCCACCCCCGGACCAAACGGCAAGTCAATCCGGACCCATCCCATTAACCTTGTGTAATGAATACAATACCTTATGAAGTGTAAAGATTTTGATTTTTGAAATACATTTTCTATTGATCAATAAATTGTTAGTGCTGTTGAATACCCTACCGGTCAAAAGTTTGGGGTCACTTAGAAATGTCCGTTCCAGACAGAATACCAGCTGAGATCAGTTGCATTGTTTTTTTTAATCAGGGCAGCAGTTTTCAGATTACATCATGTGTTTACATAATTGCAAAAGGGTTCTCCAATGTTAGCCTTTTAAAATGATATCAGATTAGTAAACAGAATGTGCCTTTGGAGCATTGGATGAATGGTTGCTGATGATGGGTAATGTAGATATTGCATTAAAGATCAGCCACCCACTCAGATCAGCTGGTGTTCTGTCTGTAATGGAGTGGAAAGGACATTTCTAAATAACCCCAAACTTTTGACCGGTAGTGTATACACGGTAAAAAGGCAACAAAAACGTCCTCTTAGTTGATATTTATACTAAGCAGTAAAACTTTGAATGTGCTCTCAGGTGCTGCTGAAACTGGCGGCTGACACTGTGAAGAAGGCGTCCATGGAGCTGGGAGGCCACGCCCCCTTCATCGTGTTCGACAGCGCCGACATCGACAGGGCGGTGGCCGGGGCCATGGTGTCCAAGTTCAGGAACTCTGGACAGGTAACGGGAAGCTCACACTGCTCTCTGTTAAAGTCAACCTGGAGCTGGTTATCCCATCTTTTTGTGTCCTAAGTCAGTGTTTCTAAAACTCACGGACCACCTGACTGCCAAAATATTCTCAAAATCAATAGTGCGGTTACCGTAAACTTTATTCCTCCGTATTTTCTTCAGATGTTACGTTATGTTAAGTTGGAGGCAGGTTCGCTTTGCTGATGGCTGACAACACAGAAAAAAACAGCCCAATCAAATAACAATGTTTGAGTTTATTTGATATTAAATAAATGTAATAATGAAGTAAATAACAATATGCTCCTCACTATCAGACTTTGGAGTCGCTCACAGAAGGTAAGACAACCTGGACCCTATTTTCCTATGTTTTTGGTGTAAGTGACTGATGGGAACAACAATCTATGAAGTTGGTCCAGTATTAAGCGTCAACGCTGTAACCTGCAGCCACAGACCAGGCTGCAATGTAACCCTATGGGGCAAATGTGCATCGTCAATTTGGTCCACTAAAAGTTTTTTTTGTGTGCCAATGACAGACTCAGATTATTATTCTAAGTGTCTGACAACATTATGGAAAGGATTTCTAAGGAGATAGACCTTTAAAACCTCTTTTAAGACCTTTCTGTTTAACCAGAAACAGCTCTGAAGTCGCTGGCGCTAAACCCACCAGACTCCATTTAAAAAATCAATACTTTTAGCGTGTTTAGAGCCAACATATTCTCACATGGAAATCGGTAAAATATGTGTTTATTTCAACCAAAACTAGAGTTGTGATGGTTGGAAAAGTGGAAAGACGACCGAAAATGGCTTTTCATCATTTTTAGTTTCTGTTGACTTTGAATGAAGTGTATTCTACGATGCTAAAATCACTGTTTATTTACATGGAGTCTGGTGGGTTTAGCAAACGCAATTTCGCGGATGTTTTTATGTTTAAAAAAAAGGATCTTAATCTTTAACAGAAAGGTCGACCTCCTTAGAAATCCTTTCCATAATGTTGCCAGACACTTAGAATAATAATCTGAGTCTGTCAGCACTTTAGTGAAGGTAAATACAAGGGTCACAATTGTTCTATTAACTTAGATTGTAGCTGCCGACTGGAGCGATCTCTCTTAATACTGGACCAGTGTCAAAGATTGATGTTCCCATCAGGCACTTAGACACACAAACATAGGAGAATAGGGTTGAAAAAAAAAAACTTTTACCAAATCTGTCTGCAGACCAGTCTTTGTCTCAAGTGACTAATCTTCTTTCGTACAGACGTGCGTGTGTTCCAACCGGTTCCTGGTGCAGAGCGGCATTCACGACCACTTCCTGGAGAAGCTGGGCCGAGCGATGGACGCCGAGCTGCGCCTGGGTCACGGCGCGGAGCCCGGCACCACCCAGGGGCCGCTCATCAACACCCGAGCTGCAGAGAAGGTAAACGCTGCTTTATTTCACAGCAACGGGGCCAGGAGGTGTTGAGATATCTCACTTCAGAGAAAGATGTTCACTTCGGACCAAAAAAGTAGATATAATAAGACTGAGTATCTGAGTATGTGCCGATCTTTTAAGCAACAAGAAATGTGGGATCACGGACTCCGTTTACATGCACATAATAATCCGTTTTTTGCCCTTATTCTGAAAAGACAGTAGTCCTCTAAGCTGTTTACATGGCTTATGAAAGAACATATTCCACTGATAATCCAAGTCAAACTCAACTTCTCTAAGGGCCACACCGGATCACTTTGAGGGCCAGACGTGTAGTTTATTGACATGCTCTTATTTAATTGAAAAAGTCAAATATTTTTGACTGTATTATCTCTATAGTTTGGTCGACATAAAGCCCTAAAAAAAGTCAGAAAAAAAAGATCCTTATCCATCATAGATTCAGCAAATCAAGCAAAACAACAGATTGCATTTCTCAAAGCAGGCTACCACACAGCTGACTCACAGCGACTTGTTTCACAGCCTGAAGATGGAAACTCTCTGCTGCTGGGGGAATATCTGAGTCTCAGAGTCGGCAAATCTGCCAAATTCTGCTTTGAATGTTGTGCAGTTGCAGTTTGAAAAACAGTTTACCTCGTGTTTTTGGTTTGGTGCACGACTAGTCGGGCCAAAATTCATCGTGAGCCTAAGTCGATACTAAGTCAAAATTTGCGAGGGGCCAAATTTGGCCCGTGGGCCTTGAGTTTGACACATGGTGGTGTACAGTAACCATAGCAACGCACAGAGCTTGACCATATGCCGTAAACAGGGCGAGAGGCCATAAACTGTCAAAAACTGCTGTAAAAACCCCAATTTGAGACGCAGAAAATGGTTAAAAAAAAAAAAAAAAAAATGTCCATCCCAGTTTTTCAAAATCCGTGGTGATGTCTTTAAATGTCTGTTTTGGGGGCGACCCCTAGCTCACTCGGTAGCGCGTGCGCCCCATGTAGGCTGAGGCCTTGGCAGCCGCCGCGGCCCTATGCTGCATGTCGGCCCTCCTCTCTCTCCCCTTTCCTGTCTTTAAGCTAGCCTGTCGATGAGGCCATAAAAAGCCCAAAAAATAATCTTAAAAAAAGTATTTTGTCAAAAACTTAAAGATATTCAGTTTAACATGATATGAAACAGAGAGAAGCAACTTATTTGAGAGCGTGAAAACAGCATTTTCCGCAATTTTTGACCTGAAAAATTACTTCAACAATTAATCGATTATCAAAATAGTTTTTTTTTCCTTCTGTCGATCGATTAATTGATGAGTGGAGTTATAGTTGCAGCTCTCCAGCTCAGTGCGACTCTCTCTGTCCCCCAGGTGGTCCACCAGGTATCGGACGCGGTGTCGAGGGGAGCGAAGGTGCTTCGGGGCGGGAAGCGTCTGGACGGCTCCTTCATGGAGCCCACTCTGCTGGCCGGCGTCACCACGGACATGATCTGCACCCAGGAGGAAACCTTCGGCCCGCTGCTGCCCGTCATCAGGTGTGCACGCTCGCCCGTTGAGTCATGTTTAAATCATTGCATACAACATGTTTATACCAGTTTGACAATGAATGCAACAAAATTGACCGTATTGAACTTGTTCTGCACAGATACACACACCACACACACACAAACTGGCTGCAGGCAGCCGAGACGAATCATTACGAATAGAAATAGTTGCACGCACGTTGATGATCTTCAAACTCTGCATTAAGACAGCTCTTCTAAAAAAAGCTGTTCTGCATTAAAACCAACAAGCAAAGCTGCCGGTTGTGTTCAGGTTCTGAAGATGTTGACGTGGTCCACTTGTCCACTGTAGCATTCCTTTCTACTACTATTTAACTTACTTATTTTACTATTTATTTACTTAATTTTTAACGTTATTAATACATTCTGTGTGTATATGTTTATATTTATATTGTTTATATTCTTTTTTATCCTTCTTATATTTGAATGTGTGACATGCACCAACAACACCATGACAAATTCCTTGTATGTGCAACGTACTTGGCAATAAAGCCCTTTCTGATTCTGATTCTTGGTCAGTTAGGACAGAAGACAAACCTCTTCTCTCATTTAAGGTGGTTTATTAAAGCTGGAATAATAATAATAGAACTTGTATACAAGGATCTTTCCGGTTTGAGAATCCACAGTCAGCAGAATTGCTGTTTCTCTGTCTGTTCTTGCCCCAAAAAGAATGCAGTTCAAAAATCACAGTTCAATGTATGTAAAATGTGCATGCTATTGTGATTGGTTAATACTAAGGCGGGAGGCAGCCGTGGATTTAGACTTTGGTGCCTCCTCGTTGGTGCATATGCTGGACCCGGCCTCTTGGCACACGATCCATCCAATGGTAGAGGACAACACCCTGAAAGAGATTTCCCGCTCTCCCTTCCCCTGGCTATTGTTCACCAGTTTACAAGGAGGAAGTCAGTTTACTAAAGGCCCAGACACACCGAACCGATAATCGGCCGTGGACAGTCTGGCGAGGTCGGTGACTCCAGTCTGTTCGGTGTGTTCCGTGCCGTTGTCTGTCGGAGGAGCCGTCGGCTTTAATTTTGGCCGACCTGACTTGCTGGGTCGGAGGGCGGGCAGTCGGACTCAACCCAATCAGATTGGTGGAGTGCTAACCCGGAAATAACCTTTGTCGATCTGAAATGAAGACAGATTCAGCAACTGCACGGCCTATTTCTCGCTTAAAATGCTTTCAGAAACACGTTTCAGTGAACTATCTTCGTAAAATACGAGATTGTATTTCGAACGAGCCGCCATTGCTATCAGCTGAAGAAGCCAGACCAATTTCCGGTTTTCATTTCTTGTATTACATCTCGCCCACGTACAGAACGTACGCTCAAGACGCCGTCGCGTCGTGTATTCCGAGGCACTTTTTGGACCTCGGGGAGCTGAATGATCAGTCCAACTGCCTTTTCTGCCGACGGTCAGCCGTCCGGTTGGTGTGTCAGGGGCTTAAGAGGAAGTCAAACCAGTCCTGACTGCCTCCCCACCCTCAAGTGTCAGTGCTCTGTGTGTGTATGTATTATTTTGCCAGGAACAGCCATTCTTTAAGATGACTGTTAAATAGTACTAGTAAATATTCCTAACAATGTCTGTTAAATAACTTGTTTGTTTGTGATTTCCAGGTTTAACACGGAGGAAGAGGCTCTGGCGATCGCCAACGCATCTAACGTCGGACTGGCAGGTCAGTGCGTCTCTCTGAGCTCCTGCAGGCAAAGAAAAGTCCTGGAAATGTTGAACTGAACCGTGTGTTAGAAGATGGAATATAAACTTTGTGAAAGTCAAATTATTTTGTCTGTTTGCCGATAGATTCAGCTGCATCTTGAAAGAAAATTAAGTTAGTAAAGGATCTGAGGAAAGTCTGAGCCTGCTGACTCAAGTGAACGGTTACATTTTGAGCCTTTGGAGTTAAACCGGTTTGCCAACCCATTATGACATGATATATTAGGTTTGGAAATGTGGATTTTGAAGGATGTGATTCCTTAAAAACGGCCGATCCGTGGGCTTCTGCATTGGGTTTTAATTAACCCTTGTGTTGTCTTCCCGTCAAATATAAAAATGTTTTTTTTCAACGTTTTGGTCACTTTCCGTCAACATTTTTATCGCTGTTTCCGCCGATTTGTCGCGATTTGCTGAAGTTTTTGTTACTTTTTTAAATGTTTTTGGCACTTTTTTGACGATTTGTTAGCGCTTTTTCCAAAGTTTTTGACTTCTTTTTATTTCATTGTATGTTGCTTTTCCCACCATTTTGTCGTTTATACATTTTTGGTGCTTATTTCAACGTCTCATTTATTCTGAAGTAAAAAAAAACAACTTTAAAAACAGGTCAGATTTGAGGCTTAAACCTTGCTATGATCTTATTTTGTCTGTCCTCAGGTTACTTCTACTCGCAGGATGTGAGTCAGATCTGGCGGGTGGCGGAGGCGTTGGAGGTGGGGCTGGTCGGAGTCAACGAGGGCCTGCTGTCCACCCCCGAGGCCACGTTCGGGGGGGTCAAACAGTCCGGTTTGGGCCGCGAAGGCTCCAAGTACGGCATCGACGAGTACCTGGAGGTCAAGTACATGTGCTTCGGTGGCCTCAAACCCTAAAACATAACGGAGCGGCGCCACAGGTCCAGACTGTGGTACTACACACTCGTTTAACTGCAGTAATCATTAAAGGTCCTAACTGTAGATTTCAGGTTTGAATTGATTTAATTTAATTTTCAAAAAGTTTCAGAAATGTGGGTTTCTTTCCGCATTTCCGTTTCTTTTCTTTACTTTCTTTTTTTCAAAAGAAAGTAACGTGGATGGTTCCCCACAACGCTCTTCACAAGTAAAATAACTGATCAGTTCACTACTTTCATTGAATTTGGGTGTTTTATTAAATTTTATTAATTAATGTCGGAAAAAACTTCTTAAACGTGGGGGAAAAAACACAAAAAAGGGACAAAAAAACATCGGAAGTAGTGACAAATAAACTCGGATAAAAGTGACAAAAGTGTCGAAAAAGACGACCAAAACTATTGGTTTATTTTTCGAAAAACAAGAAGGTGCATGGTCGACGGGAATTCAGACGACACAAAGGTTAAAATAAGCTGACAAATCTGATTTTGGAAATGCTGGAAACTAGTCAAGCAACCTTTCAGAAATCATAAAATATTTGTCACTGTCTGATTCCTTCGCTCTGATTGGATGGGTCAGAAACGGTGAAACGGGCTCCGGGTCGTTATTTCTCTTCTGTTGCCTTTTCATAAGAAACTGTTCTTACAGAGAATAAAAACATCTTTCAGGCAATAATTTTTAACTTTTAATCAGTATGTTGATGATATGAAATGCTAAATACAAGGATCTAAGGGTAATGAACTCTATTCAAACAGTTATTTGCTTCATTCATCACCGGCCAAAATGGCTCGTAACTTTACAAAGTTCATTTTACTATTAAATTTCTTTTGTTTTCCGAGCAACAATGTGTTTGTTCTCAATGTGAGATGTTATTTTGTTCTCTGCAAACTGAATATATTTGGTTGTTGGTCAGACAAAAACAAGACATTTGAAGACATCTCGTAACGTTAATCGATAATGATAACCTAGCTATCGTTAGTTGCGGCCCTAACGTCTTGTTGTGTGTTTATTTTTGGTAGATATCAGTGTTATGTTGATGGACCATAAGGGTAAAAGCAGACGCAGGGACCTATCTTGCACCTGGCGCAGCCCTAAGCCCGACGCAAGTGTCTTTGCTAGTTTAAGACCGACGCAGTTGTCAATTTCCTGTCCAGCGGCCACGTTGTTTAAATAGCAAATGCACCTGCGCCCATAGGCGTGCTGGTCTTACAGGGAGGTGTGTTCAGGTGTATTCTGGGCGTGCTGGTCTTACAGGGAGGTGTGTTCAGGTGCATTCTGGGTGTATTGCTATCTTGAGGCAGAGGGAAGTGATGGCACCATTGACCAACAAAAACCTGGTCTAAAGTCAGTAACGCAGCATTTCATTGTTATTTTAACAGAGCATTAGTAAAATGCTCCTAGGCTCGTGCACAGCACGTGCACACTATGCTTGTTACACACACAGGGACGCACAGCAGCGCGCACACACACACACACACACACACACACACACACACACACACACACACATGCAGAAGATTACAAATAAAAATATTACGGTGCAAATCCTCCATCATAATAGCAATGCTTCAAGGTCCAAAGGCGCCTGGCTTTTAAAGGGAATGGGAGATGATCTCTGATTGGTTGATTGCATGTTACGCCCAGAACACACCTCTGATTAATGAAGACACTAAGTCCAACCCTTTAGAACCATGACCCGGCACACGGACCCTTTTTTCCGCCGTCAAACTAGCAAAGGTGGATTTGGACACGCCCTAAACGCACCTGCGGCAGGCGCTTCACGCCGTGCGCTTAGATCGTTAAAATAGGGCCCGCAAAGTTATTTGCTTCATTCATCACCGGCCAAATTGGCTAGTAACTTTAAAATGTTACCCGCCAAAGTTAATTCTTTACCCGCATTTGGCGGGTTGGCGTGTGTCAATTTAAAGCCCTTGATATAATGTACCAGATAACTTTCCACTGTTGAGATGTTTCCTATAGAAACACAAAACAAACAACACAAAGGTCAACTTAATGCTTTATTGTTCACATTTACAAACATTTCTTTGTTAATTTTCACAAGAGAAGAAGATTTTTAACATGATGACTAACTCATGAGTCACGCGGAGTTATAAAGTTCCCCAAATCCAATAAAGACCAGGAAAGGCAATGCTAATGTTAGCATGAACTCTGAAAAAAAGCATCATCCATGTTTAAGTCCTGAACGCCGCTTTTTCATACCACAAAATAACGCAGTTTGCTAATAAATATTCCTTCTGAAAAACAGAAAAAAGAAGCTGCAAAGCCGCTGCACACTTGATTATGGAAGAAAAGGGAGATTAACTGTGATGAAATAAATAATGCACAAAACCTTTTTGCTAGATTTTTGTAAAATCATTGTATTGAACATCCCGATGTTGACGTCCTGTAGAAGCCTGTTCATGTAAAAATCTGTATTTTTTATGATTAAAATACTTCTATATGCTTTCAAAGTGGGTCTAAAAATAATTCCAAGCATCAGAATTCGGCCATTTATACAAAAATGTGTCAGCGTATTTGTCTTGTTTGGAACATTGGCACGTTTTTGAAGTCCTTAAACACATTTAAATAATATCTGTAAAGCCCAGTTCAGACCAAAGACTATTGAAACTTGCAGCTACTCGCAACGCTCCGGTCTGCAGCGTTCTGAAAGCGGCAACTTTAATAAGATAAGACAGTGTATCGTCTGCATAGCAACGACTCTGTACTTCGGTTCTAACGTCAGACTTTCAGGCTTTTTGGTAGCTGGATATATCATTTGTATCGTCTTAAAATATGAATGAGGATAGTGATAGCGAGATGGAGACTGGCTGCTTCAGACTGCTGAAACTTTTCCTGTAACAATCCAAAATGATTTCATTTCGCTGAGAAGCTATGGTCTGAGCTGGGCTTTAAACATCTGGGTTGCTAAAACATGTTCATAAATACATAAATGAATATAAAATGTTGACCATGTGGCGTGATGTGAATGTTAGGACGCCAGCTTTTAACGTGTGCATGCAGTTTTCTTTTTTTTGGAAGCATATTTCTTTACGGAGATAAATACCATTAGAAGATGTAAGTAATTATTGTGGTACGGTAGATTAATAAATACCTTGTTACTGTGTAGATTGATGTTGTTGGGCAGGTTTTGTTTTAAACCTCTGACAGATGTGAACCACAGGAAGTAAAATCATGGTTGCCAATGTTATAAGTGCCATAAAATGGACTTTTATTCCTTACAGTAATATAATAATATGAAGTGAAAATTGTCTTAACTGTGATTATAATGTTGTCGTCATAGTTCATGTAAAAAGAGGGGATAGATTTTTGTATTTCTGACTATAGATATTAATGGAAAATTAAAGAGGAAATTGTAATATTACATGTTGTGATAATTTCTTTTTATGGCACGTAACTACAGGAGCATTGATACTGACGTGACGTTTTTACCCAAACATTTTAACGGTTGAAAGGTATTACTTTGTCTACATAACATGTTTTGGTGCTAACAATGTTTTTAGAAAAGCATTGAAGGAGATAAACGTGATCACCAGCCAACACGGCTACTAGGTTTTTAAAGTTACCCGCCAATCAGATTTGCCACTAGCTACGTTTGTTTTTTCCTAGTCTCGCTTTGCCAGACCTTCCTCCACAGCGCTGTGGAGGAGGGTCTGGCTAGTCCACACAGCATTCCTGGATGGGAGAAAACCTGCTCTGGCTTATCGGCATTTCTTTAAACCAATCACAATCATCTTGGACGGTGCTAAGCGCCGGACGGAGCCACGGTGCCTCTGCTAAATAGTCTCAGGAAGGAACTTGTTTTGGTGGAACGTGTGGACGTTCAGAAGTAGTTTTAGTCGTGCAACAGAGAACTCAGATTGGACAGATAGTCTAGCTAGCTGTCTGGATTCACCCTGCAGAGATCTGAGGAGACGTTAACCATAGTCCTCACACATCAGCCGGAGGTTAGAACGCCAACACAGAGACAGAGGAAGGGGACGGACATCCGGCCGAAAAAAGTGACATCCGGCGGAATTTCCGGCGGCACCGGAGCAATCCCAGAAGTGGAACGTCGTGGATATAGACTAGTTTTTTTCTTAAAAGGTCCAATGTGTAAGGAATTTCTCCCATCTAGCGTTGAGATCATACATCACAATCAACTCTCTCGCAAAGAAGAAGACTCCTGTTGCTGAAATTTGGATTTTGAATACGTGTGGTCCTCAATGTTTCCTTCTTCAAGCTACGATACCCATTAGCAGCATTAGCAGCACCAGTGAGCGAAAACGTGAAAGGCGGAGCAGTATGTCCTGTATGTCCCTTACCGGCTAACGTATTTCAAGATGGAGCATGAACATGGAGCGTCTACCCCAGTTCATGCAAATGCAAAATTTCAAGCCAATAGGAATACTTGGAATTGATGGTGGTGGTAAATATTCATGAAAAATGACACACACTGGACCTTTTAACTAACTTTAATTTAAGCTCCTCTGGTTTGTCTGGCGCTGTTCCGTTCGTCTTCTCGTAATCAATACCACACACGCTAGGCACGTAGCCGACGGTTGTACGACACGTCACAACAAAGTGTTCATGGGAAATGTAGGATTAGTACTACGAGCGGTGTTGCCAGATAAATCTTATGTTTCCAAGACAAAGACACACAAAACTGCCAAAATGTCTTGGCTGAAAACAGATCAAACTGGCAACAGTCGTGCAGCCAGCTGATTCAAGCAGACGCAGAGTTGTTTGCTTCATTCATCACCGGCCAAAATGGGTAGTAACTTTAAAATGTTTGGGTGTCAATTTAAAGCCCCTAACATGACAGATTTGGAGTTGTTGGAAGGTGATTATTTTCTTCCAACAACTCCCGCTAAGCTAGCGCGTTTTGACGTGCTAGCTTAGCGGGTTCCTCCTGCTTCCAGTCTTTGTGCTAAGCTAGGCTAAACACATCGTAGACTTTCTTTAGGTAATGACATTTAAACAATTTTTTTTTTGTTGTAATCTCTCAAAATGGTCAGTTCAGGAAAGCTGTGTCAAACCCAACAGTTTTGTTAAGTTTGAGATAAAGCAATAAGGGGCAGGTTATTTTATTAGCTTAGGGTTAGCTTTAGTCTGCTAAACTCGGCTAACTCTTGGATGGATAGGTCTAGAGCTGCAAAGATGAATCGATTAGTTGTCAACTATTAAATTAATCGGCAACTACTTTGATAACCATTGGGAAAAAAGTTAAACTTGTGTGATGTCAGCTTGTTTAATGTGAATATCTTCTAGTCTCTTCTCTCCTCTGGGACAGTAATCTGAATATCTTCTAGTATCTTCTCTCCTCTGACAGTAATCTGAATATCTTCTAGTATCTTCTCTCCTCTGACAGTAATCTGAATATCTTCTAGTCTCTTCTCTCCTCTGGGACAGTAATCTGAATATCTTCTAGTCTCTTCTCTCCTCTGGGACAGTAATCTGAATATCTTCTAGTATCTTCTCTCCTCTGGGACAGTAATCTGAATATCTTCTAGTATCTTCTCTCCTCTGGGACAGTAATCTGAATATCTTCTAGTATCTTCTCTCCTCTGTGACAGTAATCTGAATATCTTTGAGTTGTGAACAAAACGAGGCATTTGAGGACGTCATCTTGGGCTTTTTGGGAAACACTGATCCACATTTTTCACCATTTTCTGACATTTTAGAGACCAAACTACTCATCCATTCATCCAGAAAATCATCCACAGATTAATCGATGATGAAAATAATCGTTAGTTGCCGCCCTAGATCGGTGACTAGCTTGTTAACAAGATACATGTAAATCAGACTTTGCAGTTGTTGGAAGGTGGATTATTCCCGTTTTGTTGGAACTAGGCTAGCAGTTTCTCCCTGCTTCCAGTCTTTGTGCTAAGCTAGGCTAACCTCATCCTAGACGCACAGTTGAAACTATCCATCTTCTCATGTGGCTCCGGGGAAAGACGAGTTCTAAAAATGTCTGCTTCTTCTTAAAATCTCTACCTTAAAAGTCTGCATTTCAGAAGTGAATATGCCAACGCAGGTCTTCAAGGTTGTCTTATTGTAAAGAATCGTCCAAATATCTTGCTATTTTTTTTTTTTTACCCAAATGGGGATGTCTGAACCCATGTGATCCTGCGTGAGGAGTCGCAGGTCTGTCCTTTTGGGCCTTAAGTCGTTTGGAAGGAGTTTGAGCCTGAAATGGGACGCTGGTTCATCTTACTGACTCTCACAGAAACAGGATTTCTGGGTAATGAAGTCCTTCAAGTGAAAGCTTTCGCTGCCACTTGAGGCTGCCAGAGTGCAAACGTCCCAGAGGAGTCCCGCCTGCGTCACCGGGAGGTCGGCTGGCCCCCGTCAGCCGAAGGCGTTGCCGTTGCGGGCGGCCTGGCTGCTGGTCCGGTTCCTGCTGCGGACGGGTCGGTCCCGGCTGAAGATGGTGTCCTGGTCGCTGTCCAGCTCCGACTCTGACATCATCAGGCTGGAGTTGTGCTCTGTGCTGCGGTGTTTGATACCTGCGGAGAGGTAAGGTGTTTTTATTCTTAGAGGGACAGTTCACATCAAAATCCAAAATCCATATTTACCTCTACTCTGTTGTGCTAGTAATCAGTTTACTCAATCAGTGGAGCTCAAAGTGCCAAAAAATACCTTTTTGGAAAAACTCAACTGCAATGTCTCTGCAGAAATCATGACAGGTTTCTCAAGTTAATCCACAGACCTGGGGCACGTTAAATCTCAAGACTGTGTGCACCGTTCTGCTACGGTTTCCTGGTTGAGCGACATGTTTCCTCGGAAACCGTGAAACGTTGTACAGCGGCTTTGAGTTAGGTTTTGTCTCGTTTGGTGGGTATGCCTCTTGTTTATTGGCTGTGTCCCAGGCAGGGATGTAGTACTTGACATGAGTCCGGACTCGAGGCGCTTTTCTGTAGTCTTGGACTCGTTGGTATTTGGACTTGGACTTGACTCGGACTCGGCCATTGGACTCGGCAAATATTCTAGTTGGTCTCGACCGAGTCCAGCACTACATGCTTTTGTTCTAAAGTAACTTCCTCCTTCAAAATAAATCCATTGATGAAGCGCGCTTGTTCAGAAAACAGGTATTAGTTTAATTCAAAATCCATCTAGAACAGGCATCGAGATTGGTCGCCTGGTACACACCTGGCTGCATCATATTCCTCAATCATCTGGCTATAATCATTTTCATTTCGGCCACAGACACAATGTCAGCGAGCACTTTGTACTCTGGATTCTTTAGGACAAGTAATATCCTATAATGTTTTATTGCACTTGCTTTTTGATTATTACAAATAAAGCAAAATTATCATCTTAATAGAAGATATACTGTCTCTCACATCACATAAATTATGAACAGGTAAGTCAGTGGTCTTTGAAGAGGATTCTTTTTTTTTCCTGTCTTTGTATTGACGGTCTCTCATTTGGACTTGGTCTTGACTTGGACTTGAACCTCTTTGGACTCGGTTTGGACTGGTCCTGGTCTTGGACTCGACAAAGATGCATTTGACTACAGCCCTGGTCCCAGGTGATACCCAATCAGCAGAGACGTGTCTGTAAACTCGTGGTAATAAAGAGGCAGAGCGCTGGTGCACACAACAGGGTGTTCAACGCACCCCCGTGACCCTGGATACAGCGTTGGAGGCGGAGCTTGGTCATTCCTATGACAGTTTCTCAGTGGCACGTGAAGCCATAGAGCAGACGCACTAGAAAGCTCCGCAGGCCGAGCCGGCTGCTTCCTTTTTAACGCTCCGCCAACTTGAATGGGGGTTAAATGATCGCCTGGCTCTTCTAGACTTTCCAAATGTTATCGGACCGAATGGATAAAATTCTGATAGAACAAGAAGTCATTTTGCAAGAGTTGTGATGCTAAAAATATGTATTTCTATGCTTTACAGGCGTATCTTTCTCCATGTAAGTCTACAGGAAACGTTTTTTGGGTCGAGCGGGCATTACGTGACATACACGGAAGTTGCAATTTGACTGTTTGATTTCCTTCAAAACATAAAATAAACTAAAATTATGAAATGCACAACGTTCACTACACTCTTAAACGAGGCCACGTCTATTTGGGAGAAAGGAAGTGTGTAGCGATTCATACCATTGGCGCTATCTTCAGTTATAGAGAATCTTTGCTTGCAGCTAGGGTTGGGGTACCGAATCCCGGTTCCACTATAGAACCAGTTCTGACGCAACCGGTAGGGATTGGACCGGATTAGAACGCAAATTTCGGTTCCTCATTTCGGTTCCACTTAATGTGTCGACTGAAATATTTTCCCTCTGTCGCTCCGAAACGGACATAAAAATATCTCACTTTCTCATTAGCTAGCTACCGTAAATGTAGGCTACTTTTAAAATGCCATATCTTCCCTCTGGGCTCACCAAAACGGACGTAAAAGCATATTAACCGTTCACTGCACGTGATCGCTAGTAAACATATGACATCTTTGATGTCATTTTTCAGTTTTTCAAGAATCTGTTTAGGAATCGGAATCGTTTTAAAAGTACCGGTTTGGCATCGGAATCGTAAAAATCCAAACGATACCCAACCCTACTTGCAGCATGTTTCTGTACTTGGTCACATTGTCTGTCTTTTTGCCAGGGCCGCCGTACAGTCGGAACCGAAGACGCTCTGAATAATCAAAGTGACTCACTGAATTTGGGTCTGAGCTCCACCCGCTCCTGTTCGTCCATGTTGTCCAGGATGGTGTATTTGGTTTTCTTCCTCACTTTGTTCTGTCTCCTCCTGAACACAGGTGACACAAACGGGCCGTTCAGACACCCGGTGACACTGCGACGTCATCGGGACAACAACTGGTTTGAACAAGTCAAAAACATCTGGTATCGTGTGTCGACGTGCGTTCACCTCTTGCAGCAGCAGATGACGGTCCAGCTGACGGCCAGGATGAAGACCACGAGCATGAAGCTGGTCAGGATGACGTACAGCACCCTCCACTCTGACAGGAGGAACAAATCACCACGGTTACATAAAACCTGATGCATCTAACTACAAAGCTAGGACCGTGTGTGTGTGTCTGTGTGTCTGTGTGTGTGTGCTTGTTTTACTATATTCGTGGGGTCCAAAAACTGGGAATACAGTATACTTGTGGGGTCCGACCAGCCTTGTGGGGCCCAAAATGCTGGACCCCACAAGGTTAAAGGTCTGTTTGAGGGTTAAGACTTGGTTTTAGGATTAGGGTTAGAATTAGGTTATGGTTATGGTGAGGGTAAGGGTTAAGGTTAGGCATCTAGTGGTGATGGTTAAGGTTAGGGTAAGGGGCTAGGGAATGCATTATGTCAATGACGGGTCCCCACAAAGATAGTGCCACAAACCTGTGTGTGTGTGTGTGTGTGTGTGTGTGTGTGTGTGTGTGTGTGTGTGTGTGTGTGTGTGTGTGTGTGTGTGTGTGTGTGTGTGTGTGTGTGTGTGTGTGTGTGTGTGTGTGTCAAATATCTCAAACAGTTTATCCGATCTACTTCACGCTTGGCTTCCTGGGTACCCGATGAACTTGGGGTTTTAAATTTGGAGCCGTTTGGACAACATTGGCTGTTGGATATTAATAACCTGTGAATAAAACTAAATGACCGCACAATGAAGATTGAGGGGGACAAAAAGCGCAGCCTGCAACACTGGCTTCACTTCTTCCGTGTCTACCTTTCACAATAAAAGCCCAGGTTAAATTCAATCAGAGCATTTCGCTAAGAGGAAACTCAATAAAAAAAAAAAACACATTTTTGCAGACACTAGATAGCAAAATAAAACCAGACACTATATCGTATTAAGATGCTGTAAGCGTCTAAGCAGACGGCAGAAGATAACGCCATCTCCAAGCTGACTGGACAAAGAGAGCAGTCTTCCTCCATCTCACTCAGACTCGCAGTGGAAGCAAAAACTGTCCTGTCCTGTTAGTAGTGTCCTGAGTGTCTTGAGTCACAGGACAGTGTCTGACTGTCCCATGACTGTCCTGGGACAGTCAGACACTGTCCTGTACACTCTCCTGTGACTCCCAGACACTGTCCTGTGACTGCCATGACTGTCCCAGGACAGTCAGACACTGTCCTGTACACTCTCCTGGGACTCCCAGACACTGTCCTGTGACTGCCATGACTGTTCCAGGACAGTCAGACACTGTCCTGTACACTCTCCTGTGACTCCCATGACTGTCCCGGGACAGTCAGACACTGTCCTGTGACTCCCATGACTGTCCTGGGACAGTCAGACACTGTCCTGTACACTCTCCTGGGACTCCCAGACACTGTCCTATGACTGCCATGACTGTCCCAGGACAGTCAGACACTGTCCTGTACACTGTCCTGTGACTGCCATGACTGTCCCGGGACAGTCAGACACTGTCCTGTACACTCTCCTGTGACTCCCAGACACTGTCCTGTGACTGCCATGACTGTTCCGGGACAGTCAGACACTGTCCTGTACACTCTCCTGTGACTCATATGACTGTCCCGGGACAGTCAGACACTGTCCTGTACACTCTCCTGTGACTCATATGACTGTCCTGGGACAGTCAGACACTGTCCTGTGACTCCCATGACTGTCCCGGGTCAGTCAGACACTGTCCTGTGACTCCCAGACACTGTCCTGGGACTCTGTTGTGTTAGTGTGCTGCTAACTTATATCACTAATCACATTACCATTGACAAAATACCTCTGCTATTTAAATCCATACTTTAATAGTATTATATAACTGTCAGGCCAGTAAGCCTGTTTGGAAACAAACACCTTTGCTGAAATTCATGCAATACCTTTTTGATGAAAAAGGCGACAGGAGTACTTATCCACTCCGAAATCAGTGTTGTGTATCATGGTTCAGGAGTTTGGATCATTATTTCTTGTAAATGTTGGTTTTTCTGTTATTACATTCTCCCTTGAACTTCTAACTGATTTATAATTCATGATATTTTAATCTGATGCCAATGGACAGCGCTTGTAATTACCACAGTTGCTCTCTCCGTTGCCTAAGTAACGACGAATCGGGTTCTCCGTCCAGAAGGGGTCGCATGCACACTCCTTGGTGATTGGATCACACTGACCATGGCCCGAACAGCGAAGCAAACACACTGAAGAAAACAGGACGGAGAGAAAAATGATGGTAAGATGCCATTTAAAAATGAATCTGTTTGTTCTTGTTGTTGCAGCCATCCTACAGGGCAGGGCTATCAGTTAGCGTCCACTAAAAGTTGTGTGTCTGACAACATTATAGAAAGGATCCCTACAGAGATGGACCTTTCTGTCAAAAAGTAACATCCTTTTTTGTTTAACATGAAACACCCCCGAAATCCCCATCACCAAACTACACCAGACTCCATGTAAATAATCAGGACTTTTAAAGCGTAACTCTCGCCAAAATGCAACCTAGGGTCTTTTTGTGAATGTAGCCGAGTCAAACTTTCGTTTAGTTTAAAAGCATATTTAGGATTTTTTTCGGCGTCAAAAAGAGTCTCCGAATGTGAATGAACGGACTCCATAGGAGGAAATGTTCTCCTTTTTCAGGACTACAATTTGATTTGATTTTAGTAGGATCCCCATTAGCTGATGCTAAACATCAGCTACTCTTCCTGGGCTCCACACAGAACATACAACTACATTTTCAGACAAAACAATCAAAACTACAAAAAAAATAAGACCTTTTCAAACAAAACAGTCATAGAATATAAGAGCAGTATAGCTAGTATTCTTTTCCGTGCAGATATACATATTCCTTTCCATGTATTGTATATGTAGTAGTAATATATGATATCACAATAAATACATAAACACAGAACATAGTACAAATTCAATCTTACAAAATCTGTGTTTATATATCAATATTCCTATACATAAACTAAGTACAAAAGGTCAATATTGTTTTTCACTAACGACAAAACAAGAAATAATCCGTGCATTTATATGGAACTAAGCTTTAGGAGCTTTCCATCTTTACTCTCCTCCCTGTTACGTCGCATTCAGAGATCGACTCTTTTTGACTGGCGAGATGGTGGCGAGCGGAAAAACCAAGAGCTACGGTGAGTTGTTGAAAACCTTTCTCTTTAGTAAACTCTGGGTACACAGACCATGTTGTCAATGCTTTGGTTAAGGTGTAGAGCCCCTGGTTATAGTATATATCTTGGTCACCGGTGGAGTTAAGGTGTAGAGCCCCTGGTTATAGTATATATCTTAGTCACCGGTGGAGTTAAGGTGTAGAGCCCCTGGTTATAGTATATATCTTGGTCACCGGTGGAGTTAAGGTGTAGAGCCCCTGGTTATAGTATATATCTTGGTCACTGGTGGAGTTAAGGTGTAGAGCCCCTGGTTATAGTATATATCTTAGTCACCGGTGGAGTTAAGGTGTAGAGCCCCTGGTTATAGTATATATCTTGGTCACCGGTGGAGTTAAGGTGTAGAGCCCCTGGTTATAGTATATATCTTGGTCACCGGTGGAGTTAAGGTGTAGAGCCCCTGGTTATAGTATATATCTTGGTCACCGGTGGAGTTAAGGTGTAGAGCCCCTGGTTATAGTATATATCTTGGTCACTGGTGGAGTTAAGGTGTAGAGCCCCTGGTTATAGTATATATCTTGGTCACCGGTGGAGTTAAGGTGTAGAGCCCCTGGTGATACTTGGAGAAAAGTCTCATGTTGTGTCGAGCCTTCTTAGTGGTTTAAAAATAGCTATTTTGAGGCTAGCATCAAAGTGCCCCTAGCACTCCCATTCAAAAGGCCATTTGACCCAAAAACGAGAATACGGTCAATCTTAAAAGTGGCGTTTCCGTCCTAAATATGCTTTTAAACGAAAGTTTGACTCGGGTACATTCACAAAAAGACCCTAAGTTGCATTTTGGCGAGATTTACGCTTTTAGCGTGTATAGAGCCAGCGTATTGTCGCATGTAAATGGGTGACGTTTAGTTAGAGTTGGAGAGAGGAGTGCTGGGAAGAGTTGTCTTGACGGACAGATAGCGTAGCTTACCGTTGTCTAAAAGATTTCCAACGTCATGGCTACATATTATGATGATTTCTAGAAGTCTGCAGTGTTTGAACTCACGGACGGTGTCGACTCTCAGCACTCTAAACAGCAGGTAGTCGCTCTTCTCTCGGAGCAGCTGGTTCCTCAGCACAGCCACCAGCCTGGAGCCGGGGGTCGGCCCAGAGGGGCCCCGCACCGAGAACCGCAGCACCGTGCTGCACACACACACACACACACACACACACACACACACACACACACACACACACACACACACACACACACACACACACACACACACACAATCGCAAACACGCACAGACACAGACATTATGCACGCACGGACAAACACAAACACACACACACACGCAGAAACACAGACACACACGCACACGCTCACACACACAGACTCTCACACACACAAACACCCAATCGCAACACACACACACACACACACACACACACACACACACACACACACACACACACACACACACACACACACACACACACACACACACAAACAGAGTGTGTGACTTTATATCTTTAAAGATGTTAAAACACTGAAGCATTTCTTGATCAAAGAGTTTATTTTCTGTATTTAAAACAGATTTGAGTTCTTGAAATGTTTTTCTTTTAGGTTAAGAAACTTCTTTTAAAAGTTTTCTTATTAAATAATCTGAATACTTTCTATTTGAATTAGTTTATGTTGAATGTTTAAAACACTGTTAAAAAACAGAGCGATCAGCTGGTCATTGCGTCCTGGTACCTGAGGTGCGAGTGTCCCTGCAGCGCTTGGACCTGGATGTCGCCATCGATGACGTGCAGCAGCGCGGCGAGCTGTCGGACCACCGTGTCCCTCTGAGCCACGCTGACCTGGGACACCGACACCAGCATCTCCAGCTCCACCGCGTCGCCTCCACCCGGCTCTACGGCGGAGACACAGCAGGGTCGTCAGGGTCACTACGGTACGGTCACTACGTTACGGTCACTACGTTACGGCCACTACGTTACGGTCACTACGTTACGGTCACTACGGTACGGTCACTACGGTACGGTCACTACGTTAGGGTCACTACGTTAAGGTCACTACGGTACGGTCACTACGGTACGGTCACTACGTTACTTTCAATACGTTATGGTCACTACGGTACGGCCAATACGTTATGGTCACTACGTTACGGCCACTACGTTAAGGTCACTCCGTTAGGGTCACTCTGGTACGGTCACTACGTTAGGGTCACTACGGTACGGTCACTACGTTATGGTCACTCCGTTAGGGTCACTCTGGTACGGTCACTACGTTAGGGTCACTACGGTACGGTCACTACGTTAGGGTCACTACGGTACGGTCACTACGTTAGGGTCACTACGGTAGGGTCACTACGGTAGGGTCACTATGGTACAGTCACTACGTCAACGTGACTACGTCACGGTCACTACGTTAGGGTCACTACGGTACGGTCACTACGTTACGGCCACTCCGGTACAGTCACTACGTCAGGGTCACTACGTTAGGGTCACTACGGTACGGTCACTACGTTAGGGTCACTACGGTACGGTCACTACGTCAGGGTCACTACGTTAGGGTCACTACGGTACGGTCACTACGGTACGGTCACTACGTTACGGTCACTACGTTACTTTCAATACGTTATGGTCACTACGTTACGGCCAATACGTTATGGTCACTACGTTACGGCCACTCCGGTACGGTCACTACGTCAGGGTCACTACGGTACGGTCACTACGGTAGGGTCACTACGTCACGGTCACTACGTTAGGGTCACTCCGGTACGGTCACTACGGTACGGTCACTACGGTAGGGTCACTACGGTAGGGTCACTATGGTACGGTCACTACGTTAGGGTCACTACGGTACGGTCACTACGTTAGGGTCACTACGGTACGGTCACTACGGTAAAGTCACTACGTTACGGTCACTACGGTACGGTCACTACGTCAGGGTCACTACGGTACGGTCACTACGTTAGGGTCACTACGTTAGGGTCACTACGTTAAGGTCACTACGGTACGGTCACTACGGTAGGGTCACTACGTTAAGGTCACTACGGTACGGTCACTATGTCAGGGTCACTACGGTACGGTCACTACGTCAGGGTCACTACGGTACGGTCATTACGGTACGGTCACTACGTTAGGGTCACTACGTTAAGGTCACTACGGTACGGTCACTATGTCAGGGTCACTACGGTACGGTCACTACGTCAGGGTCACTACGGTACGGTCACTACGGTACGGTCACTACGTTAGGTTCACTACGGTACGGTCACTACGTTAGGGTCACTACGTTAGGGTCACTACGGTACGTCACTACGTTAGGGTCACTACGGTACGGTCACTACGGTACGGTCACTACATTAGGGTCACTACGTTAAGGTCACTACGGTACGGTCACTACGGTACGGTCACTACGTCAGGGTCACTACGGTACGGTCATTACGGTACGGTCACTACGTTAGGGTCACTACGTTAAGGTCACTACGGTACGGTCACTACGTCAGGGTCACTACGGTACAGTCACTACGGTACGGTCACTACGGTACGGTCACTACGGTACGGTCACTACGTCACGGTCACTACGTTAGGTTCACTACGGTACGGTCACTACGGTACGGTCACTACGTCAGGGTCACTACGGTACGGTCACTACGTCACGGTCACTACGTTAGGTTCACTACGGTACGGTCACTACGTTAGGGTCACTACGGTACGGTCACTACGGTACGGTCACTACATTAGGGTCACTACGTTAAGGTCACTACGGTACAGTCACTACGGTACGGTCACTACGTTAGGGTCACTACGGTACGGTCACTACGGTACGGTCACTACATTAGGGTCACTACGTTAAGGTCACTACGGTACAGTCACTACGGTACGGTCACTACGGTACGGTCACTACGTTAGGGTCACTACGGTACGGTCACTACGTTAGGGTCACTACGTTAAGGTCACTACAGTACGGTCACTACGTTAGGGTCACTACGTTAAGGTCACTACGGTACGGTCACTACGTTAGGGTCACTACGGTACGGTCACTACGTTAAGGTCACTACGGTACGGTCACTACGTTAGGGTCACTACGTTAGGGTCACTACGGTACGGTCACTACGTTAGGGTCACTACGTTAAGGTCACTACAGTACGGTCACTACGTTAGGGTCACTACGTTAGGGTCACTACGGTACGGTCACTACGTTAGGGTCACTACGTTAAGGTCACTACAGTACGGTCACTACGGTACGGTCACTACGTTAGGGTCACTACGTTACTCCAAACACCTGTGTGGGTGTTCAGGGCCTTTGAGACCTCGCAAAAACCTACCTGGCCGGACCTCCACGGTGCCGGTGGCGGAACTGGAGCACCCCTGAGCGTCAGTCACCCTAAGCTGGAACAGGTAGGTGCCCTCCACCAGGTTGGCCAGGTACAGGGAGGCCTGAATCTCTGAGCCATACAGCACATCCTGCACGCACGCACACACACACACACACACACACACACACACACACACACACACACACACACACACACACACACACACACACACACACGCATATATACACGCACGCACGCATATATACACGCACGCACGCATATATACACGCACGCACGCATATACACGCACGCACGCATATACACACACGCACACACACACACACACACACACACACACACACACACACACACATATATACACACACACACACACATATACACACACAGATGCACAAACACACACACACACACGCATACACACAAACACACGCATATACACACACAGACACACACATATACACATGCATATACACACATACACACATACAGACACACACACACACGCATAACATACACGCACACAGACGCACACACACCCACATATACACACGCAAATACCCACAGACGCACAGACGCACACACACACATGCATATAAACACACACAGAGGCATCACAGGAGCCTTACTAAAGCAACTACCACATCATTGTCCAAAGAATCGATATAATATCGTATTGTGATAAAACTCTAATCTACTTTTATCTAATCAGATTCACGCTAATCTAATGAATGTTCTCTAAATCTCTCTAATTCTGATGTTCTCTTATCTTAAGCAGAAGGTGTACACTGACCCCGGCAGCAGGACTCTGGCTGTCTCGGACCCACAGGTAGCGCACCTCGGCCTGGTCTCCGTTGGTTACGGAGCCCCGGAGCACCAGAGAGTTGTTGGGCAGAGTAAGAGTGTGGCTGCCGCTGGCGTGAGCGACGGGAGGAAGACTCAGGGCTGCAGGAGGAAGGACGACAGGAAGAAACGTAAGCGTTAACATGGACTTTGTGGCACTAAAGGTCAGTTCTGGTTCTGATTAAACGTGCAATTAGGGCTGCACAATGAATCGCAATCTTATTGAAATCCCTATATGGACCAGTGATGTAGTCTAATGTATTGTAGTGCGTATATACTGTACTGTATATAAATATTGGTCCGAATCTGCATTTTGGGGGAGGTGCATATCATACTGGGGGGGTCAGGGTGTCCTCCCCCATGGAAGTTTTGAGCATCAACGACTTAATTTCCTGTATTCAGATTCTTTCATGCACCAATTTACGGTGGGAATATTTAACGTTTTTTTTTTTTTTTTTTTTTTTGATTGATGCTTATTAGGTTTTTTTTTTTCAGTTGTTTTAGTTTGTTTTTTTTCAACTTTTTTTCACAAAATTGTAAACAAAAAACATACTTTGGGCCAGTAGAATAGTTATTTACGTGCCCTACTGGACAAGTGAAAAAAAAAAACCCGGAACCCTCTGACCTTCCTGCACCCTGACAGTCAGCGACGCGCTGTCTGTCGCCCCCTGCCGGTCACAGACAGTCAGTCTGAAGGTGTAGCGTCCAACCCGAAGGCCTGTCGCCATGGCTACTGCCTGCTCTGCTCCCTCCAGCTTTAAACCAGGCGGGCCGCTGCAAAAACCGTGACGGAGAAAAAACCACAGGTGAAAGAGCTAAGAGTTATTAAATCTTGGTTAAAACACTGAAGAGTAAATCGTGTCTGAAACACACAGACTGTTTCCTACCTGATGGCGTCCCAGTGGTAGCTGGCGATGCCGTGGTCGTCGCTGCTTCCGCTGCCGTCGAGCGACAAGCTGCTCACCGGGAGAAGCAACTTCCTGTCAGGACCCACGACGGCCACCGGGCCACGGTTTGACCCTCCGGCCTCTGATTCTGAACAAAGGGAGGGGGGATAGAAGGAGTATAAGAAAAATGGAGACATCCACAGGTGTATTTCTGCAGTATTTCTGTATTTTCAGCTGCCTGTAGACTTGAAACATGGACACTGGTAGGTGATGAAAAAAATGTGTGTATGTGTATGTATGTGTGTGTGTGTGTGTGTGTGTGTGTGTGTATGCATGTGTGTGTGTGTGTGTGTGTGTGTGTGTGTGTATGTATGTGTATGTATGTATGTGTATGTGTGCATGTGTATGCATGTGTGTGCATGTGTATGCATGTGTGTATGTGTATGCATGTGTGTATGTGTGTGTATGTATGTGTATATGTGTATGCATGTGTGTGTATGTGTGTGCATGTGTGTATGTATGTATGTGTATGCATGTGTGTGTGCATGTGTGTGTGTGTGTGTGTATGTATGTGTATGCATGTGTGTATGTGTATGCATATGTGTATGTATGTATGTGTATGCATGTGTGTGTGCATGTGTGTGTGTGTGTGTGTGTATGTATGTGTATGCATGTGTGTATGTGTATGCATATGTGTATGTATGTATGTGTATGTGTGCATGTGTATGCATGTGTGTGCATGTGTATGCATGTGTGTATGTGTATGCATGTGTGTATGTGTGTGTATGTATGTGTATATGTGTATGCATGTGTGTGTATGTGTGTGTATGTATGTGTACACAGGTATCCGTGTGTACATGGGTATGCATGTGTGTATATGTGTATGCGTGTGTATTTGTGTATGCATGTGTATATGTGCGTGTAAGTACAGTATGTATATATGCATGTATCTGTATTCATACATATATAAATGGGTGAAGACTTAAATTGTTTGTACAGAAATAGAAACTACTCCTTTTTGAACATGAGAATCCTTATTTGAATCATTTATAATCATTTTGAATGATACGTTTGCTGAGTATTTTGTTTTTGTCGGTTGTTCTTGCTTGTGCTGAAATGTACATGTTGTTATTTATCTTATATCTAGTTATTTTTAACATGTTCAAAATAAACTGAACTAAACTTAACTAAATATGCTCCTGCAAGTCTCAGAGGTTTCCCTGCTTCATGTGTAACTTTACCCGACTCTGTGGCGGGCGTAGCCGAGGGCGTGGTCACGGTTGGAGGGTTGGTGCTGGGAGCTGCGGGGATGATGTGGTCGGAGGTCACGGTTCTGTCCGGGGGGTGGGGGGTGCTGGCTGTGGCTGCTGACTGGAGCACCTTCAGCGTGTCTGTGGAACATCAGAAATTACACACATAATGTCCTTAGTACCAGACCCAAACGGAAGCTGCAGATTTTTGTTAGTTTGTCAGTGGTGTGTGTGTGTGTGTGTGTGTGCGTGTGCTTGTTTTACTATATTCGTGGGGTCCAAAAACCAGGGAATACAGTATACTTGTGGGGTCCGGACAGCTTTGTGGGGTCAAAATGCTGGAGCCCACAAGGTTAAAGGTCTGTTTGAGGGTTAAGACTTGGTTTTAGGATTAGGGTTAGAATTAGGTTATGGTTAGGGTGAGGGTAAGGGTTAAGGTTAGGCATTTAGTTGTGATGGTTAAGGTTAGGGCAAGGGGCTAGGGAATGCATTATGTCAATGACGGGTCCCCACAAACATAGTGAAACAAACGTGTGTGTGTGTGTCTGAGGGAGAGTGTGTGTGTGTGTGTGTGTGTGTGTGTGTGTGTGTGTGTGTGTGTGTGTGTGTGTGTGTGTGTGTGTGTGGTACCAGTTGTCGGTTCAGGGGAAACTGAAGCATTAAGCTTAATTGCGGGCAACGTCTGCTCTACAGGGTTTCCAGGGGACACCTCCAGGGGTCGGTCTGCAGGTGAAGGACGGAAGAAAGCACCTGTTTTATTTCAGCTGGAGACTTTGGAGAAAAAGAAGTTAACTGCTCTCAGATCTGATTTAGTTTGTTTCTAATAACTTCCGGGTAGAAACCTCCTGCGTCACACACACACACACACACACACACACACACGTATGTGTATCACACATGTATCGCCGCTGAGCAAATGGGGACGAGGAACAGCTGGATATACTCTCATCTCCTTCATCTAAAATGCATGTTTGATGCTTTCATATGTCAACACTTTGACTTGCGTTAGCTTGGAGAGCTAATCTACCTGTTGGGCCGCGGACTAAAGAACATGACACCACCCCCACCAGCAGTCAGACGACCGGGGGTGACATGCTGCTGTTCCTAACGCTAGACTTGGTCTGTCAAAGACGCCAGCAAAGCTACACAGGACAGATAATAATCACAGCAGAGACCACGGATTGGTCAGACCTCTGTGTTTAACTATATATCTTTTAAACGTTACAGTTACGGCTGAAAATGACAACAGAAATAAACAAGTTTGCTGATTTCACATATTTCCAAAATTCAAAACAACGGACAGCTGCCTACCTAAAAGTGATTTGATTCTCCCTTGTGGGGGGAGGGGCTTAGGAGACCGTTTTGGGCTTTAGCAGAAAGAAGGGGAGGGACTGAGAAGTTGTCGATGTTCGATCAGTTTCGAATGTGGTTGTTACACTTGACATCGTACTGTAAGGTGTACCTGGCTGTTTGGGCGTGCTGGCGGGCCAATGGGGCGTGGCAGAGGTGGGAAGGGAAGTCCTTATATGGTCTTGTTGGGTGGAGACAGCTGTTGGTTTCTGTAGCAGTGAGAGTGTCAGTGAGGTTGCATCAGCGCCACCTTGTGACTCGGTCTGTAAAAAAATAAATAAATAAACATGATGAGTCATTAACAGAGTGCGACATCGTTGCTGTTATTTCTCTCTCTTGTTGGCAGGCATTTCCAGGCTAGCTGGTTCCCTCTGCTTCCAGTCTTTGTGCTAAGCTAGGCTAACTATGTCTACGACTCCCTCTGTACTGAACACACAGACGTGACATCCATTAAACATCTTGGTTTTGAAAGGAAACTGAAAAAATAATATATATATAAAAAATGTTGAACATGTGTGTTGAGAGCGTGACTATGTTCCCACATTTCTGAGATTTTTTTTCAAAATTAGGCCCTGTGTTCCCACATTTCCTTTTTCATGAATTTGTTTCAGATTGTATCCCCCTTTCTCGCAATTTGGTAGCCAATTACACCCAACCTATTATCCAGTAGCAATGGACTACAGATAGAATGTAGCTTTTAGCTAAATCTGCTAACTAACCCTAACCCCTAACCCTAACTAACCCTGGGAACATAGGGCTGTGGGAACATAGGACTGACCCAGGTGTGTTTGCTAGGGCATGGGGACCAGTTTAGAAACATTTAAAGGTCCCATGACATGGTGCTCTTTGGATGCTTTTATATAGACCTTAGTGGTCCCCTAATACTGTATCTGAAGTCTCTTTTATATAGACCTTAGTGGTCCCCTAATACTGTATCTGAAGTCTCTTTTATATAGACCTTAGTGGTCCCTAATACTGTATCTGAAGTCTCTTTTATATAGACCTTAGTGGTCCCCTAATACTGTATCTGAAGTCTCTTTTATATAGGCCTCAGTGGTCCCCCTAATACTGTATCTGAAGTCTCTTTTATATAGACCTTAGTGGTCCCCTAATACTGTATCTGAAGTCTCTTTTATATAGACCTTAGTGGTCCCTAATACTGTATCTGAAGTCTCTTTTATATAGACCTTAGTGGTCCCTAATACTGTATCTGAAGTCTCTTTTATATAGACCTTAGTGGTCCCCTAATACTGTATCTGAAGTCTCTTTTATATAGACCTTAGTGGTCCCCTAATACTGTATCTGAAGTCTCTTTTATATAGGCCTTAGTGGTCCCCTAATACTGTATCTGAAGTCTCTTTCCTGAAATTCAGCCTTGTTTCAGAATTCCAGCCACTAGAGCCAGTCCCACAATGAGCTTTCCTTAGGATGTGCCATTTCTGTGTCTGTAGCTTTAAATGCTATTGAGGAGGAGAGAGGGGGGGGGGCAAGGTGGAGAGTGGGGGTGTGGCCTTGATCAACTGCCACTTTGCTCGTTTGAAAGCCATGATGTCTCTCTCTCTCTCATGGGGGGGCCAAATTCTCTGGGCGGGCAAAGCAGAGAAAGGGGAGGTAACCTTTCCCCTTATGACGTCATAAAGGGAAGATTCCAGATCGGCCCATCTGAGCTTTCATTTTCTCAAAGGCAGAGCAGGATACCCAGGGCTCGGTTTACATCTATCACCATTTCTAGCCACTGGGGGACCATAGGCAGGCTGGGGGAACTCATATTAATGTTAAAAAACCTCATAAAGTGACATGTTCATGCCATGGGACCTTTTTAAGGGGGCTGAGGGAAGAAGGTGTGGGATGAGGGGTCACATGTATTAATACTGTAATAGTGGTAGTTTCAAAGGAAATTTTACTCTCTTCTTTTGACTCCTGGTTTGCTCTTTAGTCTCTTAACAGAAGTCTTGCTATTTGCCTCACCACTGATGTTTAGAATCCATCAAATAATTACAATTGTTTGTTCTTGGTTGCTGCTGTATTGTTGTTATTGTATGAATGAGAAAATGGAAAAACAGTGCTTGTATGAACCAGTTCAATGTTGATCTGCAGTAAACATATACAAAATAAAAATAAAAGTTAAACAATTTCTTTAAAATAAAACCAATTTAAGGATTTGATCTCAGTCCTTTAATAGCACCATTATGTGCACGTATTAGAGTGCTGTAATATCCTCATTAGCCTCATTAACCTGAATAACGTAATCACTCACTGTGTGCTCTGCAGCAGCAGGATCAGTTGGTCTCCTGGTTTTGCCCTCGTCTACCTGACTGATGTTCCCCCCAGAGGAGGCTCTATTCTGGGCCACGCTGCTCTCTGTCGGCCCCCTCTCTGGACTATCCTCTGCCTCTGATTGGTTGTATCCGTCTCTTCCCTTTAAGGGCAGCTGAACCGTCGTCATCTCAGCCTCCGAGCCGGTGCCGTCCCTCTCCTTCTGGCTTCCCTCTGGATACTCCACATCCAGCATGCCGGGGTCGGAGAAGTCCTGCCGGGGCCCGTCGAACAGGGCGAGGTCCTTCAGGGCCTCCAGGTCCCCGGGGGCCTCGGAGGGCCGCAAGAGGGGCCTCCAGCGGCTGGCGTACGGCTGTCCTCTCACCAGAGACTGCAGCACCAGCGTCTGCGGCGACGCTCTCCGCAGGAAGGCGAGGAAGGAGTCGGCGCCGGGTCTCTCTCGGGGCTGGCAGCTCTCCCTCTGCTGGCAGCTCAGGATGTAGCAGCGGCCCTCGAACAGCCAGGCCAGGTCGTAACCAGGCAGGTCGCAGCATGCAGCCACGCACTGCGGCAGAGACGACACGCCGGGGACCCGCAGGATACCGCTGCTCTCCACCGCCGGAGACACCACCGCCTCGGAGAAGGTCGCCCCCTGCCAGCACTGAGACGCAACGACAGCTGCAACACAACACAATAATAAGAGGAGAACTTCCACTCTCAGGAAACTTCTGGCTTCTGAAGTTGTTGCAACTGGTTCCATATGAATGGAGGTCTATGGAGCTGTACTCCTCAAAATCCACTTTTCTCAGGATATCATTTTTTGTCTAGTAATTTGAATGTTGCATTCGAAAGGGGAGGCTAAGAAAATACACACTGCTGGGTGTTAGATTTTTTTAAAGTGGCTTTTTTGTTCTAAAAAGCCTTTTGAAATGTCAATGACATTTATGCTGTTACGCTTAGGATTGTGGGTACTGTAGTATTTCTCCAGGGACATGGCGAATAAAACATGTTTTTCGTAAAATAAGGTATATTTCATACAGACTTCTAGCTTCTACAGGAGCAGAAACTTTCTTTTCACGGGAGTGTGCCTATGGTCCCACAGCCCTGTGGTCCCACAGCCCTATGTTCCCACAGCCCTGTGTTCCCACAGCCCTATGTTCCCACAGCCCTATGGTCCCACAGCCCTATGTTCCCACAGCCCTATGGTCCCACATTTCCTTTTCCATAAATTTGTATCAGATTTTATCCACCTAACCCTAAAAAATGTTGTGGGAGGATAGGGCTTAAATTGAAGGGAAATGTAGGAAAACAAGACCTCAGTTTGAAAATGTCCTAGAAATGTTGGAACATAGGGCCTAATTTTAAGAAAAATCTTAGAAATGTGGGACCATAGGGCTGTGGGACCATATGGCTGTGGGACCATAGGGCTGTGGGAACATAGGGCTGTGGGACCATAGGGCTGTGGGACCATAGGGCTGTGGGAACATAGGGCTGTGGGACCATATGGCTGTGGGACCATAGGGCTGTGGGACCATATGGCTGTGGGAACATTGGGCTGTGGGACCATATGGCTGTGGGAACACAGGGCTGTGGGAACACAGGGTTGTGGGAACATAGGGCTGTGGGACCATTGGGCTGTGGGAACATTGGGCTGT